>VBVR01006361.1:0-10433 GCA_011638315.1 Tetramorium parvispinum | reverse complement strand
CTTCGAATGGATGTTGTTCGACAATAAGAAATAAATATTTGTGAACCAGCATTGTGTGATTTATACCTCATGTCATTTACATATTCGCACTATATTGCACTATATATGCAATTGAAATTATTTCTTTCCCGTAAAAATAAATATTTTTATTCTGTTCCTCTGATTTAAGACGTAAAAAATTGATTGCTTCGATAAAAAGGACGTTACCATCTCAGGTTTAAAATCTTGAAAATTTATTATTCATATTTCGATTTTATAGCATCTTACGATCCACAAATAGGATCGTAAAATTCACATCGGCGTAATATAACATGAATTGAATAATAACAAGGTAGATTTTTATTTCTCTTACTCTTATTCCTCGGTATCCATCTCCTCATTTTCCAGTTGATCCTCTATCTTGCCCTTTAGAGTAGCAAGGCTAAGAGGCGCATCTATGTCGAGAATCTTACGTTCTTCCACCTTGTCCCTTTTGGACCTGTATAGGGGATTTTCGAATCTGCCACCCGCGACTTGCTTTATCCCCTTGACGTCGTCGTCAGCCTCTCGGCCGCTCGTTCCGGGAACGTCAGCAATCTGAACGTTGCCCTCGGGAACGTTCTCGAAACGGGCAAAACCGTGCTTCTGCTTGTCCGTCCGAATTCCATCTCGGACGGATGAGACGGCTTCCATACATCCCGAGAGAACTCTGCAAAAATTACATTCCATTTCAGAAAATTCGATAGATGTCCAATACGCCGCGCAAATACTTGCCGTACATCTGTGATAAGTAACATAAAGTATGCGGTTAAGTAGGCATAGACGATCCCCAATTTTTCATTACTCGATTTCTTAATTTTGTAATAAAATTAAAAATAATTATAAGTAGATAACAAATATAAAGAGTGCGGCCAAGATGTTCTCTAATTTTTCTTTATTCAATTTCTCAATTAATTTTGTGATAAAAGTAAAATAATTTTGAATAGATTACAAATATACAAGTTTTAAAGTGTATCATTCCATTTTACCGTTTCAAAGAAAATAGACTTCAAAATATTGTCTCCAATTAATTTATCATAATTTTCGTTTTGGTTGAACTCTCATCAACATGGAAAAAATAAGTTTATTAAATTTTATGTAACTAGTTATTGACTATTGGAAAAATTAGATTGACAGACTATTATTCTTATACAAAATTTTAATAATTTTATGACTTCTTTTCAGTATTTTCAAAATGTCTAGGATTTTTTACAAAAAAAAATAAAACTGTTTAGAAATTATGCCCTATCCAAAAATGTCAGATAGAATTTAATGAACTTATTTTTTCCGTGAATGTCTTCGTCTGGTCTTTATTTCATTTCCATTTTGATCTTCAACCCGTACAGATTCTGAACTCATTACCACATATGGTATCTCCTCATTCGTAGCCATAATTACTATCCCCAATAAGAATTTGTGTTATATACCACTTAATATTATAATAAAAAAGGTTTTTTTATAAATACGCATATTTTTTATTATTATTATTTTTTGATAGTGCCATGTCGGATTTGAAATTTTCGGAATCCATTTTCCTTGAATCGACAAAAGGATACATGCACTGTAAAATTTATATTTGTATATATTTGTAATCTATTCATAATTATGTTTAATTTTCACAAAATTAATTGAGAAACAATTAATTTTGTAATTGAGTAAAGACAAATTGGGAAACATCTTGACCGCACGCTTTATCTTTAATATGAAATCCAGAAAATATTTTAAAGCAGAACAAAAGGAAAACTGTAAAAATGAAGTAAACGGTGGGAAATCATTAATTGCAATGTCACATAGCATATTTCGAGGAGAAACATCTTGTATAAAAATCTTATCATTAGAGCACAAGTGGAATGAGATTCTTCTAAAAAAGATTTCGGCCTCAAGCAAAACGTATTCGACGAACCGAGAGAATTACACGGCGGCCTATTTCATTTGGTTTGAAGCCTGCTGAGAGCAATAATAAACTAACCAGTCAGCCCGCCGAGGGAGCCGAACTAATTAAATGTTAGACGAAGGGGAAAGGCGCACAGAGCGGTATCTCGATTCGAAGCTAGTCGCGAAACGGCAGTAAAGAAATTAGCGCCGGGAAACGTAAAACCGTAAAATAGGAGAACGGGAGTGAATCTGCTAACTATCGTCATCCCGTCGCTACTTGACAAATTAAAATACTCTGTTTCCCCTCTATTCCTTCCTGTGTCAAGCGCAATCCATATCCCCTCTTTCTTTCTTTCTCTCTCTCTCTCTCTCGTTCTTTCGTCATACCGAATAAATACTTGGAAAATGAGAATCACGGAAAGTTCGACGTTTTTCATTTCCCCGCGGATTTAATAACCATGACAGAATTTTGTCCGCGACAAATTTTGCAAGCAATCTTGTAGTCTTGAACGTCCATCGTCTTCCCGTTCCACCCTTTACAGCATTGCGCGCATGCATTGCACGAACCTCGTTTCAAAATCGCCAAAAACAGTGAACAATTATCTTCACTTCTTAAAATTTACATAGAAATTTACATAGAAAATGATAGAAAATTCGTTAGCCTGTGCAACATTATACTAAGAGAAAAATATTTACTTTAATTAGTTACTTTTGGCTTCAACTATAATTTTATATTTTCAACAATAAATATGATTAACTACATGCATCATTATGTTAATCACAATTATTGTTAGAAATATTATAAAATTATGGTTAATGCCAACAGTAACTATATTTTTCTCTCAGTGCACCTTTAATCGATTTACGTTTGCGACATAAAATCATGACCGACATAGACATCAGATAATGTTACTCATCATTATCTAATCATGTACTTTCGTCAGCAAATAATTAAATTAATAATGAAACGTTTAAATACAAAATATCTCGAAGATTATTTTTGCGCGCTCGAGTATCCTCGAAAGGAACCAATATCGTGTTCCGTAGGCTCCATCGAAAAACCGGAAATAGAGCGAGAACGTGAGCAAACGTATCCGCTGTACTATGCATATATGTATACATAGGCTGTTAATCCATGTAATTGCTTTTCCCACTCTCTTTACGGATGTGCAAAAATTGTCAACGGAAAACCCGGCAAATCCGAGAGAAGGCTACGAATCATCGGTTGAGCTGGACCTCGACAGGAATTTTCCGAGTGAGTACGTGTCACGCTGATCGCGCGGCAAACGTACATACACACAGCGTTCTCGATACGAAATGTTATTTTCCTTATTCATTTTCTTGTCACGTTTCCGTCGCCGTTATTATTACACCCGCAACCATTCGCCAGGTACTGTTTGCACGAATGTCGAAGGTACAACGTGTACAAACCGTAACGGGTCATCGCGACGTCCGGAAAAGTTTCCTTTTTCAATTTTGCTGATTTCAATAACAATATTGACACAGTCGGTAATATAAATGAGCTGGTGCGTGCAACCCGACCTTCGATACCTCCGTCTGACAAGCGCGGAAATACCTTCGCGCTTCTACCCTTCTTCTTCTAAAAACTTTCGTCTTCACGTTTGCGGAGAGAAGAGCCTTATGTTCGCTGGCGTTCGCGGCTGACATAGTTCGCTCGCGTATTACGGGCAGGTTGAGAATGTCAAGCACGATGCAGCGTTTCATTCGACCGGTGCTGAGTATGCAAATCTCGAACAGAAATACCGGAACGCCGAATGCTGCCGCGGCTTTCTGGGCATTCGTAGCCGAGTATGTCGCACGTATGGCGGCACATAATAACCGACGTGTTAAATATATTAATATTAAATTTAGGATAATGCGAGCGCGACAGCTTGTAATCCTGTCGAATCGATATTTTTTATAAGCTACTTATATAACGTAGTGACGCGGAAAGGAAAACGGCACAATGATACTTACTGCCCTAAAGAATAACCGAAGTATAGAAAGGCCAACAGAAGAAGGGCGATCACGACGAGGGGCGTTCCGAAGAGCGGTCCAAGTGTTACGGCCAATCGAGAATCTTTCATTGCTGCACCCGCCGTTTCCGCGTTCGTTACGTCAATTCCTGTGCCTAATAAAAAAAATATAGGAAAAAAATAACATTCCAAGAAAAAGGGTCTTATCAAGTCTATTGTTTTCAATAGCAACAAGATAAAAAATTATCTTTGCAGTAATTAATCATGTTTTTCTATCTGTTTGCCAAAAAGTCTTTAATTAAACATAAAGCAAGTAAATAATGTCAAATAAAATCAAAGAACATCATTTATTTATAATGAATGTTTTTAAAATGTTTTTTTTAAATTGCGTTTAAAATTTAATTAAAACAATTAATATTCAAATTTATTATATTATTATAATATATTAAAATAATTTAAAATGTACAAGATTTATTTTAACGAATATCAAATATTTCAGGAGCGCATTTTTTCTCGACTAAACATTTAAAAATGTTCATATAAATACGGGAAAAACGCTTAGTGTTTGAGATAGGAGGAATTTTATTGTTTAATAAAGAAAAACATTTACATAAGAACATTTTGTGATAAAAATTATTCAAAATAATTTCGTTTTGTACATCCTCTGAGCCTGTGTTTTATGCTATTTCGTATTCTGTTAAATACATTTAGAGCATTACGTTTTTATTCACGTCTATACAGTAGTATTCTTAGTTTTTTGTTCATTAGTTAAATATATTTTCTTAACAATTTCTTTACGTCGATGTAATCTGCGATATCTTCCATAACGAACTAATATTTGTAACAACACAGGTTAATCGATAAAACTAAAGATTACTACCCAAGTAGCACATGATGATTTATATACGTTTTATATACATTTCCTAAACGTATTTAAAATAGAAACGTTTATAAGAAACATATAAAAAAATCACTATGTGCTTTTAGAGTAAAAGTTAAAAGTTATTTAAAACTCTTTAATAACTTTAAAACATTTTTTTAATATTTGGTAGAAAGGAATGCATCCCTGAAATGTTTGACATTTGTTAAAACACAACCTGTATATGATGACACTATGTGTACGTACCTATGTTTACATATGCATACACACACGTCCACATATAACAAAACTTTTTACAACAAATAAATTATATTTCAATACACGAATGAATGAATGCGAGATATTGCTTAACAATGTTCAATGCATTCCAATTAAAAAACTGGATGAAAAATCGAGTGCCGATATTTGTAGGCGTCAACCCCAATCGATATCAGTATTGCAAACAATGAGAACGGGACAAATAAAAGGATTTTATTTTCCCCGTTTTTCATATACCTCCGCTTTACGTGTGCGCTTGTAAACCGTAAGAGATTACTTACGCGATGAAATTGCTTTTTAAATTATAGGAAAACTGTATCCATCTAACTTTGTTTAGGATACAATCGAATCAATTTCTCGGTTTATAGTCTTGTTTAAAAATTTATCAGAGATTTAAAAGAATTGCGTACTAACTTCGCAACATTTCCCGTAAGTTCTCGATTGCTTCCTGTATCGTGATTCCGGAATAGTCTCCAGTTTCCTTTACGAGAACCTCTACGCCTCCCTTCCAAGTTCGTCTGATATGCCAGGCAATCTTTTCCCCGTATCCTTCTAAAACTTCGTCCGCTACGGATTGCACTGTCGCTAAGGAAATCTGCTTTGAGATGAAAACGCGTCCGCCACAATATGGACAACAGTGCCCTTCTATCTGAAATGCAAAATAAATTAGGTCAATCGGGCGATAATAAAAATACACATATAATAAATAAATTAATATTAAAAAAAAATATTATGTCTGACCGTAAGAGGATATTCGCAGTCTATGAATCCACACCTTGGCCTCTGAATGGCACAGATCTCTTCGAGATAATCGCTCTGAGATTCTCCCTGGCAGAAACATTTCGCACAATCGTGCATAGCCAGGTACGAATCGCTGTACCTAAAAAAAATAATTTTTCACAAAATACACTTTACCCTAATAAATATGGACGTCCACTTGCGGAAACGTTATCGTTCAGGCTTTACTTTACGGTGAATCCGCCTCTGGAGAATTCTCTACGATCTTGAAAGTTTTGCCATTCCCACTTGGTAAACGGCTGCCTCTCGTTCGACAATCGAATTGACTTCACTTCTACCTCCCTTACAGGTAAAAGGATACTCAAAGTATGATTCTCGCTGGGCAGGACGACGTTGTCCTGGCGACAGGGAACGCGCTCGAGATGCGGCGCCGCTATCGAACTACCGTTCCAATTTAACGGATCGGCCCAGAAAATATTACCCTCCTTCGACCATGTGCTAACTTTCGCGTCCGTCCGCGAATCGCTTAGCTTGCACACACATACAGAATCTTTATTATTACATTAAAAGTTTATTATAACAAAATAAATTATTTGTTTATTAAAATAAATGCAGAAAAGGGAATACGAAAAAACATCGTTAAATTTTAAATAGAGTTTAATGTTGTTTGAGTTGCATAAATTTTAGCATTTTATGAAGTTTATAGCTAATAAATATTCTGACAAGCTAGATTTTCCAATCAGTCGGAGCGCAAACGACAACATTAAAACATTAATGTCGTAATTATTGCGAGTATATCGCCGAGGCGATTGCGATATTTTGTAAACGAGTAATATTGTACTTTCCATCCTCGAAAACATGAAATTCAAAAAGGAAAAAGACGATCGGACGCATTCTGTTTCCATACGTTCAATTAACTCTGTATATAATTTTACATAATTCTAATTCAATATCTCTTATTGTCAATATATGTCTATATATTCTCGCAAGTTTATAGCTCGAGCTTACCTGTAGTTTACCGTTTCTAGACAGGACCAACAATCCCTGCCTCGGTAAATCAATTCCGGATAGCCTGAGATTATCAGTTCCGGCAATGCCCACCGCGTGCCGGGTCTGCTGAGGAAAAATCACACGACTGTCGATCCTCGGGACACGGCCATTCGCCCAGTTACTCGCAGTTCGCCACTCCAGATCCGGAAGCCAGTGTTTTTCGAAAATAGCCGAACATCTCGATATCAAGATAACGCACAGCACAATTTTGCGATACGGCGTAGAAGGAGCGAGCATGATTTTATAGGAAAGTCTTAAACGATCAGTCGATTTAATGAAGATATAAGTAACAGATATGCTGTAACAGATACGTTATTTCACGATGAATTTTCACTTATGCAAAGGCAGAGATATACGGAACAGTGAGTTTAGACACTCACTATCAATGAGTTTGTAGTAAATCTTTAAACGCGAGAAAAAGAAGTTGAACACGGTTGGGAATTTCGATAACTGAGAGCTCCTCCGCTGTAATCGAATTGTTGATTGGGGGCGTTTCTGATTCATGAGAGTCTGGCATGAACTGCGTTATTTCGTTGCGATTAGATCGCCATGGGCCTCGTGGTTTGTTGAAATCAAAGTCTTTGTTATATAATTGTTAGTATATTTTTTTTTAAATGAACAACTTAGATAAGCAAATGTACAGTAGTAATTTAAAACTTTCATTTACATTATTAAGTAGATCATCTTAAAGAAGATAAATTTTAATTAACAAATTTTATCTTAACTTTATTATTAAAAAAACTGAATCTATACACTTAAACCAACACATTGTATGACGATTTTGTCATTAGTTATCATATAAATACAGCTATTCAGAAATATATAAACAAACATTTTTAAACTATGTCTGCAAAAATAAGAAATAATTCTAAAAATAAATTTCAAACGCCTCCGATTTTTATTAATAATTATTTATTCTAAGCACAAAACACAAATGGAAAACTAAATCGCAATTCATATTAAATGTATCAATATATTTGCATTCATTTGTTTATTATTATAATGGTGTGCTTGATAGGATAAATCTACATTGCTACATCACGCGTGAAAATATCAATAACATTTATTGTTAACAAAATTCTCATTTAATTGACATAATTAAATAAAATGGTTTACACATATGCCACACATATATGACGAAAAGAAGATTACAAGATTTATTATGACATTGAGAACATTGGTACAATTATGCAATAGCTTAATTTCTTTCTAACGATTAGAAATATAATCGTCGAACAATAAATACAAGTATAGTACTGCCGCGGTCAAAGATGTATGTAACTTTTTAGCACATCGAGATATTGTTCCTACCTATTGTACAGTAAATTGCGTTTAATTGCTTGCTAATTATGATGTAATTAATTGCAATACAAAAATGCAATTAACTTAATGATCCACGTATCGTTTTTATCGATAGTGTTACTATATTCTATGATTGTGAGATGTTAAAATAGGAAAAATAATTTTATTTCGATATTAATATAAGATAATTTCGATCATTTCGATAATTAATATGCGCTAATTAATATCGACATATATAAATAATATACAAGTAAACTCATAAAATAAAAGAAATTATGTATTTCTTCTCTTCGTTCGCGTTCGATTTCCATTGTACAAATATAAAACGAATATTTTAAGTAAATAATGGGCATTTCGGAAGCATAAGAAACGAAATAAAATCGGTCAGCTTTATCTATAAAATATTTAGAGAATTTTTCTACGTTTCAAATGTTCCTTTCCGTCAAGGTATATGCATCGTTTTTTAAACATTTACAAGTGGAGAGGGAACTGTCGATGGCGCACGAATTTTATAGTAAGTTTTAGACAAAAAGAAATCTCGACATCTCGTTGTCGCTCTTAACTTCCGTGGACAATTCGTTCTACTCTCGACACTCAATAAAACCGTACAATATGTGGTATTGACGTAGACACTCAAGAAAGCTGTGTTATGTGTGATCTTAATGAATTTCATCTCGATAATCTCGAGATTTATTATTTATCAGAAAAATAGAAACATTCATTATTTAATTTATTTATTAGTAAATCTTATTGCGTCAACTAATTTGTACAACATAGAGTACACGAGATACGTTAATTTTATGAGGGATTTGTACTATAAAATTCCAACACATTTCACAATTAAAAAGAAATTAATAAAATATTAAAAAGTTAAAAGAAGTTAACATAATATTGATTAGTTATGCAGCTTTTTTTAATTATTTGTTCGCTGATATTGCATTTTGTTAAAATATTTTCTAAATAAATAAAAAATATTTTTGATTGAGATCGCCCAAGAGTTAAAACAAATGATGTGAGAATAATAATTCGTGCTCCTCGACGAGAACGTTTTACTGATTCAAATCCTCGTCTTCATCTATTTCCTTGCCCAAACCGAGCAAATATTTCACGGCTACGACATCGTTCGGACTTCTTCCGGGTATAACTATTCCTCCATTCGCCAACTTCCAAAGTCGTTTCCCGATTCCAAAACCAAAGTGTTGACTACCACGTTTGTCTTCCATAAAGTCGTTCGAGTTGTCCTCGCGAGATTGATACCCTTCGATGTTGTCGGCCGGGAAGTAGTCCAAACTCAAGGGATGGTATCCATTGTTGCGTTTTCCTATACCGAACCTATAGTCTCGGAGACGCTTGCCGATACCGAACGAGAATTGCCGGGTTCTCTGCGCATAAAGTTTCAACATGTAAAGATATAATTATGAAAATTTAATTTTGATTTTACTTAAAATATATTGAATTCTTTTTTGCTTTTGCTAGTATTATAACGTATAAATATGTAATGTAATAAAAGTTCATATTTCCTAATTAGAAAAATTTATTTTTAATGTATAATATTATTCAGATATTCATTGACATTTCTGATAAGCAGATCCTTTTTTAGAATAAAGAAATTATTATATAAAAAAATGAACGTTTTTTCCTCTCTAAAACTCACTTTATCTTCATTATTGTCAATCCATCGCTTTCCGATACCGAAATTATAAAGGGGTAGTCTTTTATATTCGGCAATGTAAGCCTTTTTTTCAGGTTCCTCAAATTCCAAGTTGTTCAATAACGGATGCAATCGTGGCATATGTAAAGAGGAGGAAGATGCTTCTTCTATTGCCGCTGTTGATCGTCCAACGACGCTCAACAGGTAGAACACGATAATTCGCATAGTGAGTAAACTCGTTCTCGACTTCATGAATCTGTTTGAGTCTGAAAATACGAAGGTCACGTGGGATTGTAATCTATAACGGACCACAGGGACAGGATTTCGTCCTAATAATAATGTCATATAAACTTTCGCAGTAGTTTGAGATTGAGTTTTCAAATTTACATGTAAAAATTAAAAATCACATCAAAATTATAAAATGTCAAAATTATAAACTTTTGTTTTGATTATGCGTTTGACTCTGTAATTCCTTAATCTACAATGTAATATAATTTTCAATATATCTAGAGTAATGTACATAAACATCAATTTTAAACGCAATATTATATATATATATATATATATAAAATTAAAAAGGGAGTAATCGTTGATAAATAAAGTTATTAGCAGGGTTGTTAAGTAACGAGTTACTTGTAACGTAGTTACATTTATCTAATAACGATAACGATTCATTCGTTATTTT
>VBVR01006359.1:0-10434 GCA_011638315.1 Tetramorium parvispinum | reverse complement strand
AGATTGAGAAAAAAAATTGATCAAAGGAATCGTACGAAGGTTAACGGTTGCCTTGAAATTGCCAACGAGGCGAGAGAATGTGCATGCAATTTTATTAGCATGTGCAAATGCGCTGGGGCAGACAACGACGCGTTTTCGGGTTAAAAGACGAGAAGTCGCGCGCGAAATTCTCACGCGAGCAACGGAATACGTTTCGTTACTGCCGCAGCTCCAATTTACTCGGCTAATTAATCGGCCTCGCGTTCGCTAATTACCGTCGATCTGCAAAAGAAATTCCGAGTCCTCTTTCACTCGGGCGACAAACAAACTGGAAAAAAAAGAGTGCAATTTACGTCTCTCGAACGAGAATCGCAGGAGGAGAAAACGATCGCGGTGTCTCGGATTTCAAGGTAAAAGTGAATTCGAGAAAAGGAGCACCTTGACGGAGAAATTTCTTTTTTTTTTTTAACAAAAGAGTTGCGTTGTTATCCTTTGTTACAAACCGGTTACCGCGACGCGCGATTTCGCAATCGACAGGAAGGGCTCTTCCGGCCCTTACGAACCTTTCTCGGCCGATCGTATCTTATCCGTGACTCGTAAAACGTGCGAAACCGTTGGCAAGGATCAGGAAGGGAATCACGGGTGCGTGTCGCACCATGATGTATGCATTACGCAGGTGTGCAAATGGCAGGCAACGACCAAGTATCCTTAAACGCACTTCTCGTAGGCAAATAACTCCTTCTTAAACACGCGACCGCTCGACCGCGTTGCTCGCAGTGATAAAAGTCCTGAGGATGCGCGACGCACACTGTTAAACTCATAGTGTCAAATTATATTCAGTTTGAGTCATTTTTAACTATTCCATAGGTCGCCACTGCTCCTACTCAATATTTCATTAATTTTGACTAAAGGGAAGGTAAAATTTTGACCAACATGGAAGTTGAATTGGACAAATTAACAACATATTGAGGCTTACTCAATATGTCTCTAATTTTATCTCATTGTTTTCGTCAAATTAACCGAATGTTGAGTAGGAACAGTGACAACCCACAGGAGTTTACAGTACAGAGCTGCGTTCAGAAACTTCACTCGAGTGAAATTTCTATCCTTCTATCCTTATTCAAGTCTCACAAGGGACATGTCACGACTGTCCGGAACCGATTTTCCCTGAAATATCTTGTTAAACACAAAAAAACTAAGAAACCCATATTTTTTTATATGTGCGCAATCTCATGTTTAAGGGGTGAAACACCCTTTTGAAAAAAAACGGTCTCTCTCTTTCGAGATGAATATCGTCGAAAGTATAACCGATAAAAAAATATTTTAAATAAAAGTTAAATAGTTTGAAGAGTACTTTATAATATTTCAAAAAAAAAATTTTTTTTAATATTTCCCCTACCACTTAATTTTAAGGGTGTTTCACTCCTTAAACATGAGATTGCGTACACATAAAAAAATATGGATCTCTTAGTTTTTTGTGTTTAACAACATATTTCAGGGAGATTCAAATCAGTTCCGGACAGTTGTGACATGTCCCTTGTCAGCAAGTAACAAAGATAGAAAGATAAAAATTTTACTCGAGTGAGTTTCTAAATGCAGCCCAGGGGGGTGGAACGTAGGGACGCGCGCTACTTTGAGCTGTAATCACGATTTCACGTTCCACCCGTGAATCTTTGCACTTGCGTTTCTGAGAAATTAAATCGACTTTATCGCGCTCTCTTGTGACGCCGCGTATCACACGACGGGACCACGGTTATCTCGCGCAAACAAAGGAGAGGCTCGCAAACGAAGGGATTTAATGCGATTCTTTCGTTTCACACGCGCGGCAGGTTACTGGTGGAGGCGACAGCGGCGCGACGAGGAGGGGTGATAATTTTCTTGTACCGACCACGTCGTGTCATGGTGTGGGATCGAAAAAGCAGGATGGTGACATCACGCGCGAACCCGCTCCGGTCAGTGGCGTGGTCGGACAAACGTACGCCACAAACACACGCGCGTGCATTCGGATAGGTCCCACAAAGGCCTACGCGCGGTCCCTCCGACTGATAATAATTACGGGAGGGGCTGAAGCGAACTTCCGCTCGACATATACTCGATCTGCGGCGAACGGCTGGCGTGTCGGCAGCGAAAACCACCTACGGATATTTCAGGAACGGCGCGACTTCGTTCGCTTTCCGCGACATTTATAGCGCGGACTTTTGCGACCGGAAAATTAAACAGCTAAATCAACACGTGCTTAACCCACAATTTCTGATATTCCGATGGCTCAGCGCCAAGCTGACAATACTCTTGTTTAAAACGTAAATGATAGAGTTTTTCTCGACACCTGTGACACTTGATCACTCGATCGTACTCGAGGTATCTGTCATTTCTTTACTGTTATTTTTGTTACTATTTGTTACTTGTGTATTAACAATTATAAACATTTAAGAAATAAATATTTACAATTTAATTTTAGCATCTCAATGATCTTAAGTGAATCGCTTCAGTTATTGATAACAAAGTCATACTATTCAAAGATGAAAAGATTATGATGTGTTAATTAAAGTAATAAAGTAATATTGATAATATAATATATAATAATCTTAATGATCTGAGTTTTAAGTAAACTACTTTAATTATTGGTAACAGAGTCATACTATTTGAAGGTAAAAAGATTATGATGTGTTAATTAGAATAATACACTGAAAAAAAATTTTGGTTAAAAACGGAGAAATCAGAAAAATCTTGTAGAATTGATCAAACATTCTGATTATTATAAATTACTAAGTATTGAGTTCTATTATAATAATCAGAATATTTGGTCAGTTCTACAAGATTTTCGGATTCCTCCGTTTTTAAGAATGACAAACAGAATGTTTTTCAGTGTAATATATTGATAATATAATATATAATAATCTTAATGATCTAAGTCTTAAAGGAATCGCTTCAATTATTGGTAACAGAGACATATTATTTAAAGATGAAAAGATTATGATGTTAATTAGACTTATAATATATTGACTTATATTTCATTGGTCGGAATTTCGTGCCACGGTACAGTTGTAACGAAATACTTAGAGTTCACAGTAGGCCCGGAATAGATGCTCCACTCACTGTGTGAATATTCAGTGACCGAATGGGTACTCGGGTCGTTGCAATTATTTCCAACATTTTCCGATGAGATCAGCTCGCTCCGATATAACAACATTGTAACAGCGATGATAGGAAATAATGGGAAATAGGCATGAAAAAAAAAATATCGTTATGGGATTCCAGTATATTGTGGGATGTAACTTCACGTTGTCTCGAACGATTAGTCACCATCCGCCCGATGGCAAATCGGGGAGCGCTTAACAACGAAATAAAGACAAGCGGAAACGTGGTCTGTTACTTTCGGAATAAATAATCGCGTCGTTCGTACATGAAAGAACTCTCTGTCGTTTCGGGCAGTAAAACGCGCCATGGTCAAAGAGCACCTGGCCCTTTTCTACCGCGTCGCTGAAAGACGAGGGAATTGGAGAACGGATTCTCAGAACCGCGCGAATTCATTCAAAATACAACGGAGACTCATTCCTCGAAGTCGTGAATTCCCGGACTCCACGAGCCGAAGGATCGCGAAGCAAATTGTTTACGTTTCTCTCTGTTTTAATTTCACCTAGTTTAGAAAATTAAGTTCAGCTTCCTCGATCGGGCGCCGCCGAGAAACTATGGACATCGGCGTGAAGTTCTCCGAAATAATCGAATCAATTACGAAACGGAAAGCGCACTTAAATTCCTTTGTGCTAAACAAAGTATCTCCACGCGGCGTTCTGGCTCTCGCGCCGCGAATGCCGCGATCTTGAATCGATTCCGAGACAGTAAAGTGGTACCCTTTCAGGAACCTAAATAAGCCGTGTTACATTGACAACGCGTTGAATGCGATAAAGGGGGTAACGCTCGTATACGGCGGCCGAGCCGCGGGAACGCACGGCGGGGAGATGGCGTCGGGGATGAATGTGCAATAATAAAGCCGGCGAGGCATAAATAAAACTCACCTTTCGAAGTTTCTCCAATTCATTCGCATCCGCGGCCGGCTGTGCCGCCTGTCAAGAATAGAAAGTATCAAATTATTTGACGGCCGCCGCTTTATATGTAACGCATTAAACGCATGCATTTTCAAACCGGGAGTAACGCGGAACGCGCGTCCCTTCCACCATCCGCGGCCGGGATATCTGTACCCGCGTGGTAGACGCGTTGCGCGTCTTTCGACATTTAATCGGTCCGGCACAATGGCAGGCATGTGGTCGGCGTTATCCCAGCAGAAATCCCCATTTATTGTATTTAAATCGAGTTGCAAAACTGAGGTGAGCGCGAGCGGTCGAACGCTCCAAGGATTTCATTGCGCTTTGCTACGGATTTCGTAATTAGTCGTAAAGCAGGAACGCACGCGCTCGAGTAACGCCGCTACTATCGCTACTCCCCGTCGTAATTCAAGCGCATTAATAAGCTCGGCGATTCCGGAACAAGCGGGAATAGTTTTACATCCTTATGGAAGATTAATTCGTGGGGCGGGTATCGAGATATCGCGAGATTACGGCGCGGATTCCTGAATTAATTTTGAGTGAATTTATCAAGAGTGCGGAACATTTTTCTACTTAACTAAATTGCGATCTTCAAACCGAATCGTTACGAAATTGTGCTTAAAATGGCGTTAAATTCGTATGAAAAAGGATCAATTTTAAATTGGACAAGAGAGAAAGGGAAATCCCTAGATGAAAGGAAATACGCGCTGTTAAATTCGTAATGTCAGATTATATTCAATTTGATTATACTCATTTTTAAGCACTCGGTCGCCACTGCTTCTATTCAACATATTATCAATTTACCTAAAACAGTGGAATTAAATAACATGTTCAACTACATGTTGTATTAAAATAATAACTTGGACATTCATGCACTGAAAAAAAATTCTGATTAAAAACGGACGATCAGAAAATCTTGTAGGATTGGTCAAATATTTTTGTTATTATAGAAATTCTGCACTGAGAATTCTATTTTGTTGTATGAACAAAAAGTGAGCAACCAAAGGAGGAAGGCCAATAAGGCCGATTTTTGAGCCATGAATGTCGCACTTTCTTGATAAAATATTCGTACAGTTAGGGTTGAGAGCTTTCCGAAACGCCCTATAAAAAGTTTTTTACATTAGGAAAAAACTAGAGTTACGAGTGTTCAAAATTTGGGTAATGAGAGCCACAAAATAGACGATAGTAATATTTTTTTATAAGAATTTCTATATAAACAAACTTTTTATTGCATTAAATATATTAAAAAAATATTCTACTATAAAACTATATATAAAATATAATATATTTTGCTTTTGAAAGCAAACTCTAGAATCTAGAATTGAGAGAGTCTATGCAGAAAACTATTTCTCCAACGGAAAAGTTTTTATAGGGCGTTTCGGAAAGCTCTCAACTTCAATTATATGAATATTTCATTAAGAAAGTGCAACATTTATGGCCTAAAAATCGGCCTTATTGGCTCTCCTCCTTTTTCAAACAAAATTTGACCAAATTTTGTTTGAAAGATTTGGTTGCTGTTTTGCTTTTTGTTCATACAACAAAATAGGATTCTCGGTGTGGTTATTATAAATTATAAAATATTAAGTTCTATTATAATAACCGGAATATTTGATCACGCCTACAAGATTTTCTGATTCATCCGTTTTTAACCAGAATTTCTTTCAGTGTGGAAGTAAAAAATACCGAATATTATTGCTTTTGCTCGATTCATGGAATTGATTGAAATTTGATCCTTTAACATTTAACCATTTAACAGGGCGTTTAATCCTCGCGCGTTCACCTGTGCAACGCGGCGCAGCCTCGCGCATTCCTCCGCGCGAAATTATTTTTGTACGCTCCAGAATCTTTAGTATCGATCTAGAGAACGCTTTTCTTACACCCCACGTATATATAACAGGATACCGCAACATCATCTCCGGAGTGGATGATATTTCACGTGCGTGGTTCCCGTTACCGCGATATTAAGCGAGAATCGCGCGTTGTGAAAGAAAAGACTGCAAAACAGTACAAAAGGCATTCACCTCCTTCGGCTTCGGTTGCTGCCAGAGAGCGGCGGCTCGCGCCGCGGCGTCGTCGCCACCGCCGCCGTTCGCCGGCCTGTTGTCCGCGAAATTCACGAGCGAGAAGAAATTATTATTCCGCGCGTTGTTGTTACGGTCCTCGCCGCTCGCCCCGACGTTGTCCAGCAGCTCGTAATCCAGGGACTTGCAGTCGCGGCCGCTGCCGATGAAATTCCGCGCGAACGCGCTCTTGAAGAACCGACCTGGCGAGACCTCGCTGCCGAGGGCGAACTCCACCTTCGGGCTCTCGCTCGTCATCGTCGCCGCTGCGGAGACACTCGGACGATCGGAGATCCCTGCGAACCCTCGGGAGCACTGACGGACGCTGCGAGCCGCGGAACGCCGCTCTACGCGCGGACATTCGCCGCACGCGAGTCTCTCCGACGGAGGAAACAAAACACAACACGAGACGAATTCTCCCTGTGAACACCCGACGTCTCAGTCGCGCGGCTCTTGAATCGCCATCCGTTGGCGACCGGGCGACCGAGGGCGAAAAATCGCAGGCGAGACGCACCGTACGCCGGCGCGTGTTAAACTGAGCGCCAAAGTCCACGCGCAGGCCTTTTCTAGTTTCTCCTGCCTCTGTCTGCCGCGAGCGCATGCGATCCAATCGCATGACGGCCGTTGAGAGGGTCCGCTCGGTACACCGGGTATTGTTCGCAAGAAGAGGGAAAAACTCCCGTCTTCTCTCTTATGCATTTATTGGCACGAGACACAATTGATCCGAGTTGAAAAATAGGCGAGAGCAAATTGAAAATGTGGAGCATTGAAAATCGTATGTGCGAAAGAACCGAGGAATTTCTTATTATACAGTTTGAAATCATTAACTTCTCTCTCGTTTCTTGCTCAGTTCGAATTATTGTATTAAATTTTCATCAATCATTCCATTCGAATTATTGTATCAAATTTTCATTAATCATTCCAGAAAATTATTCGGAATTTCCTAATTTTCTAACATACTTAGGAAAATGTAGGTGTAATAGAAACCAGCTGCGGAAAAGTAACAGCTGGATTAACACCTGGACTCGTACCTATATATCTGGGGATTTACGAACGACTTTCTCTCTCCGGAAAAATAATTTAAAGATAAACTGTGAATTTTACTATAATCTCTTGTAAATACAACTTGACAACATATCAATTCGATATTAATTATACTAATTTAATATTTCTGATAAACGGCTGTATTATACTAAAGTAATTATATTCTTAATTGTATTTGTAATAAAATTACTAATCTAGACGGTGTAGGATTTTTGGAAGTTGCAGGTTTAAAGAAAATTAGAGTCGGATAGAAAATACAGAAAAATATAGGCGTAATAAAACTACTTTATTACAATAGTTATAGAAACAGTTTATTAATGAATATATAATAATTAACAAATTTACACTGATAACACTTAGAGTGAGAACGTAAAATAAAATAAACGTAAAGTAAAATAATTATCAATGCTTTTCCGTTATATTGGGTAAATTTAAATCCTTGGGATTAACGCTCGACGTTTCTTTCGTCAAGTTCATATCCATAATGGGCGATCGAAAAGCCAAAGAAGCTCTCTTGAATTTTTTAAATGTAATAGGAGATAGCTCGGGTGGTTCGCCATAATGTTGGAGCTTATCCAGTCGTTTCTGAATCGAGGAATTAGATGCGATAAAATTCGAACTACCGGTTGCTCCCAATTTCGGCGTCGCCAGCGGCGACGTATAGTCGACCAATTTTTTGTCGACGCTTGACATGGAATTGTATAATTTAGTTGGAGTATTTTTACCCGTTGCGTAGCGCGTAGGCGTTAACTTCTTTTGCAATTCCACATTAAGTTCAAAGGAACATCTTTCAACATACTTAGTTGGATCCTTGAAAATAAAATTTAACACATTTAAATTAAAAAATTATAAAAATATAAGAAAATTATATTATAAAAATATATTATAAAAATAAAATGTAATCGAAATTAAAAAAGAATTTTACAAAGTATGTTTTATAAAGAAACTTAGGTCTCTTTATAAAAAACTATAATAATTAAAAGTACAAAAAAATAGTTATATTGAAATTATAAATTATAAAAATGTATGATAAAAAAAGAAGAGAATATAGCGTACCGTGATAAGATTTCGCAAACTTTCAAACGATTCGTATAAATGATTTCGGCGAGGATTGCGCGTAAAAATACTTCTTTCCGTGCAATAAGCCGCTGGGACGTTCCACGAAGTTGCCCTTCGCCATTCTAAATTGCTGCAAGCTATGATAGATCCGACAGTAAGAATGTCTGCATAGCCATAACTGGCTATTCCTTGCCAAAACAATATCGAGAGATATGAAGAATCGTTTGAACTCGCTTTACAATATGCCAAGTGTACAGCATCAAAGTCTTTCATACCCTACAACATTTCCATTATATCATTTAAGTACAAAAGGGCCAATTTATAATATTCCGAAAAATCTCTACCGCTTAATACCTCAATCTTTTGTATTTTTATTATATTTTTGTTCATTAACCTTTTTATTATATATCATTCTTATATTTCGCACACAATTTAATTTTTTTAATTACCGCAGAGACTTTTTCGAAAATATGATAGCACTTACATAAGGGGCGGGACCGACTGAACAGACAACGCCGACCGTATCGAACTCTCCGTAAGGTGGTGTAAAATCGGAATTTGCTATTTCGCACAGCGACATGCACACTCTGGCAGGATAAGACGTTTCGCACATCTTTCCCGGTTTAAAAATTGCAGACCGACGTGCGGTGAGTTGCAATTCGGTACCCCTGTTAAACAATTATGCTCGTAAAATCCGGCATTACGTGCTATTACATCCGCGCGGCGATACAGTTACTCCTTTTTATGAGAATACTACCTCTTTCCGGAAGCCACGACGTTGCAGAGCGAAACACACGCGCCTTCTTTGAGAGCGTCGACAACGTCCTCGCTGGGCGACCAGACTGAAAGGATGGCGTTCGCATTTTCGTCGCACACGCGAACTTTGAGCAGCTGAGAAACCTGTCGCGGTCCCGGCAAACTTTCGCGCAACTTCGACTGCATCCTCTGCTTGAATTGTTCTTCCTTCTGGCGCAATTCTTGCAGCAACTCATCACGTCGTTTTTTAGAGACGGATTCCTATTCACAATGTTAACGAGTACGTTGACACATTGAAGGAAATTTACAAATAAGATAAACCGACTCGTGTATACCTTTGTGGACAAATTTTCGTAATCTTCGCTCAACTGAATCGCCATATCATTAGTTTCGCAAGAGAGTCCTTTTCCTTGAAAGTCCTCCGCTTTAGCGTAGAACGCTTCTATCTTGGACCAGCGTTGCTGCTCGTATTTGCTTTGCGCTTTCTCCTCGCTTTTGGCATTTCTGATAACTATCGCGGGAAATAAACATAAGAAATTAGATCGCTAGATTCCCTTGTGATACCGAGTTAGATTTATATGTTATCTTACTCGAGTCTCCGGATGCGGTTTTCTCGTGATATAACATCGGATACACTCTAGCGACGACAACCATCATTTTGCCGATTAAACCGCCGCTCGGACACACGTTACGTAATCTGATGGGTATCGGCCCCGGACGCGGCGCGTATCCTAATTTCGTGTCCCATCGTGCGCGCCTGGTTGAATTCGTGTGCAATTTTAAGCACACGTCAGCAGGTACCTGGACGACGAGAGATTAAAGAGTTAACTGGTTTTCGCTTTCAATTCCCGATAAAAAAAATCCGGCGCCTACCTCGAGTGGATAGAAACCTTGATCGCAATTCATTAATTCCGCGCCGGATATCACTAATTTCGTGCCCTCTCTTACTCTACCAGTGGATATACTCTTCACCATCCCTATATCAATGCAGGCATTTATGCTGTACCAGCCATCAGTTAATTCTATTTTCCATTTCGGCACTCCTATACGCGGGCTCTTCCCTATCTCCATACTTACGTTGTTATTCTGTAAATTAAAATGCGTGAAGTACGTACTAAAATTTGCCTCTAAAATTCAATGTGACCAATATATATATTACTTCTATTATCGACGACACGCATAGAATCATTCTCTTGGACGCAACATCGTCCTTTTCCAAAATCCGTCTTACTGCCGGTCGCTGAGACCGATCAATCTCTCGATCGTACCGATATTTTAATTGTGCCATTACGTTCGAAGGTGTTAATGCCCTAAAATGTATAAAAAAAATATATATATATATATAATAATTATTTAGTAATTAATTCCTTTGCACCGAAAAAAAATTCTGATTAAAAACGGACGAATCAGAAAATCTTGTAGGCGTGATCAAATATTCTGGTTATTATAATAGAACTCAATACTTTATAACTTATATAGTCTTTTCTGATAAT
>VBVR01006358.1:0-10434 GCA_011638315.1 Tetramorium parvispinum | reverse complement strand
TAGATATATTGATGAATGTAACAAATACGATCTCAATTTTTACTTTAATCCGATTCGCCCTGTGATCCGATTCGAGTCGGTCTACCCTATGTATATTTACATACCTCTCCTCTCCTCTCTCTCTCTCTCTCTCTCTCTTTCAATTGAATCTTCAACGTTATACTAAAAAATAAAATAAAGAGGATATTTAATATTTACATACTTGTTAAATAATTTAGTTAAAGTTACAAAATTTTATATTTTTTCCATTAGCATATTGGAATATTTTAATTAAAAAGATATTACGTGTATTTTCTAGTATATTAAAAAATAAAACAAAGAAAATATTTTTATATTTACGTGTTTCTTTAATGAGTTTCTATAATGAGTTGATTAAAGCTTTAAAATTTTATATCTTTTCCATCATGTTAGCGACATATTTTTAATTAAAGAGATTCTATATATGTGTTTACATTTCACATTATATAACAACAAAAATAAAAGCAACGATATAAATTGTATGACATTTATAAAACTCGCTCTTTTCCAAGTTAAACGTTATTTTCGAGTTTATATTCATTGCATATGCAATTGAAAATAACCTCATGTAATTAATTGTCGTGATACTCGATAAAAGCGTGGAAGTTTCCGAAATGTCACTGTGGAATCTTAGAACCGATGTAACGTAACTGCGACGAATGAGCCCGGCAGCCGCCGACAAATAATTTGCTTTTAATTAATTATCAAAACTGCCGCCGGCGAGGTTCTTCCCGTGTAATTAATACTTTCGCGACGTGGACGTCTTTTCACCGTCGTCTCTAACGGGCTCGTGAACACAATCGCCGTCGCGATCAAATATCCTATGAAAACCGCCGTAACAGGTCCGCGGTAAGTTGGTCTCGCGAAATGCATAGCGAAATACCGGGCGGGCGCAATATTTCACTAACTGTCTGACAAGAGGGTATTGAATATTTTTGCACACCGCGGGAGAGGACGCTCGTAACGGCACAGCACCACGGTAACTTTTTCTCTCTTTGCTCGGCCGGGGGAAAAAAAAATATGATAAACAGCACGGGGAGGGGGCCGCTTAAAGCACAGGAAAGAGCATCTAAATCCTTCAATTAAACGGCTCCCGCAAAATTGTGTAGAGCGCACACGTAAAACAACGGCGTGCGACATGAGCACACGTACGAGGAGTACGGTAATTCCGTATTCTGGATTTTACTTATATAGATAAAAAGGGAGCGGAGCACGACCAAGATTCTCCTCCGGCTTCCCCCTTTGAAGTTCAAACGGTAGATTCCACGATGATCCCTGAACAATGCTACGATTGTCCGAAAATTGGTACTTCGTTCTGAAGAGAAAATCCAGCCAGGACAAATAACATTTTCTTCGAGCTCTCATATCGCGGTACGATTCGCGAGGGTTTTATTATTATCGCTTCTATAGAACGTTTATCCCGCTTCCTCGATATCTCAGGAGGTATCTCAAAAGAAAGTACAGCGATAATAAAGTTCGATACTTGAAGTGATGTGGAATGCGTGAACGCTTTAAAATTTATGGCTGCTCTCACTCGCTTGCGCCATTTCTGAATATACGTATATCCAGTAATCGCATTTCAAATCAAAATTTTCTTGGGATGAAATATGTGTCGTGTACATAACGTATCAAAGTAGAGTTCTACTTAATATTTAAACTTTGCTATAAGTTTCGTTGCCTTTTAAAAAGATGCAACTTTTCTACAAGGTAATCCGTATAGATTTATCGCAGATAGATTGAAAAAAGAATGGAGTTGCTAAAATTTTTTCATCAAATTGCAATTCGCTTCGAATTAAGAAATTCGAAGTTTCGTAAAAGCAGACTTTAAAAAGATGTTGATTTTAACGTTGTTAAGCGGGGTGATTAAAAGTTTGGAAAGAGAAGAAAAGAGGCGAGAACGGCAGTGGTGTGAGTTATGGAACTCCCCTCGATAGGAACGGATGGATCGGCTTTTTCGATTATCCTTCTTTCTGAAAATTCTGCAATCAGATAATTCGAGAGGTAGCCAACTAATATGCCGGGCGACTTAATTACCTCGATAAATGAAACCCGTCGCATGTAAATCAGCTTAAATAACATTTGCAATGCAGTATTATTATTTCGTTACTGTCCATTTTAATTGGGATATTTCAAAAGCCTGAATTATCATGGCATACGGCAAATATTCAACAATAGAAACGCTGATGTAATTTATTATTATCACCGTTGTCCATTGTTATCGTGTAATCAGTTTAAAACGTATGTAAAGCAATTACTGTAATCTTATAATATAAAACATGTCGAGATTTTTTCGTTAATAATAAACAGAAAAATTAATTGTCAAACCATTGAGCACATTTTTGCTGAGACTATAAAACCCATTTATATTCAAACAAATCTATATCACAAGCGAAAAGTCACATACGATATTCTATGCTTTTAACGTTACTGTTCAATGATATATGTAATAATGATTACAATGTCAATTGTGAGTTTTAAAACGATCGCAGTGCGATATGTTTAAATCATCGATTAAGGAAGATTTGAAAAGTTTAAAAGCTAAAATTGGAAAATTTTAATTAAATCGATAATTCGTCCAACATTTATTAATTAAGATTGCCCAATCGTTACGCATTATCTGAATTTTATCCAATATTTATACAATTTTATCTCGATAGTTCTCAAAGTACTTCGTGCTTTTAATTCCCATGGTACGTTATTTAACGTCATAATTGCTACATTTAAAGGACGATGCATCTTTCCTGATACGGAACGCTCGAGCCGATCGCGAAATAACAATCCAATACGATTAATAAACCAGTCCCTGGCGGGGCATACGGTAATAAACGTGCATACCCAGCAAAATGCCGGGCAATTAAGATCGGACGTTTCCCAGCATTACACAAAGGACGGCGCCGGCACAGACGAGCGAATAAACAAATGCATCGCCGAAGTCCGAGGATACGTCGGCCCTTCAATTAGTTCGTTACAGCGTGGCTGTGCCCGATATCGCAATTTCGACGTTCGTAACCGGAATTTCTCCTGCTAGCCGCTGAAATATCGCCACGCTCCGAAGATTCCGACGAGTTTATTCTCTCGCTCTTTCCGGCTTTTGTGTTAGCCGGGAATGCTCCGCCACGTTCCCTACGAAATTCTGCAACTGTTAACGGGGATACGCGCGCGCCCGACCCCCGGCCCAGGTCCGTGCACGGGCGCACGACGACGGTCGACACTGTTACGGTCGGACGTTTACGACGATTGCATCGTGCGGGACGCGATAGCGATATAGCGGTTATTGCGCGCGACCGGAGAGACGACGGTCCATTATATTTAGAATATAGGACGCACGGGGAAAATGTTTATATTTCAAATTGCCGTCTGTTTGCGTTTAATGCGAACCAACGCGCGACGGATTTCGCGTCCACCGCTTTACGGTGACTTTTTTACGCGGTTGTGTATTTTAATTATTATCGCGGGGATTGCCACAAAACCGATATCGTTGTCGTTTAATACATCGCGTTGGGAATAGTACAGTCCGCCACGGTTACTGTTATCTAAAACGGTTTATCCTTTCTCTCGTTTTGTACCTCGCGCGTAGAAATAACGCGGCTTCTTCTCCGCCGTGTTGTATCTTTCCTCTCTAATCCTGATTTCGCGTTTCTTACGTCACGTACGTTTGTATTTCGAAAAAAGAAACTCGGAAATTTTATGTATGATTTAGAGATTTCACGTTGTACCACCCGACGATCTATGTTTCGCTTCGTTCCTATATATACTACGAATTTTTATATCCTATCCGCGAACTTATCGGCACTAAAAATCGAATATAGGTCATACATAAAAATATTACACTAAACCTGTACTTGCTTCAACTCATGATGGAATCATCGCTTCACGTTGCATTTGATATAAACTTTTATGGAATTTTTATTACGTAACTAAAATTAAGATAAATCTTCAGCGATTCTTTTGTATAGAAACCTTCTACAAATTTCATAATGTTAATGTAATAATATATTTGTTGGATTTATATTTATTTATAGATGTGTCACAATCAATTTCGGTCTATATATAATCTTGTACGCGAAATCGATACTTTGAAAACGGCGAATATATCAATTTACGACTTGGAGTTTGAAACTACTCTTGTGCCAATACTCCATAGTAAAAAGAAAACATATTTTTGTAGTGATTTCTCATGTACATATAACTTCGATAATAATTTCACGCAACAAGTGGCAAATCGGCGATTAGAAAATAAACAATGTTTACGCACTGAACGAACACGTGTGATAAATTGCCCGATTGTAATTCATTGTCGTGATACTTCCGTTTACATGCTAAAAAAAACTGATTCAGAAAAAAATCTATCAGAATCAATAAAATGCAATTAGGAATTTATTCGCTCATTTCGTTGATCGAATAATAATTGTATTAACATAACATTATACTTTGTCGATTTAATATCTGCACCAATCTAGATTCAATTATTTTATTACTAACTGTCACTTTTCAATATTGATCAAGTTTTGAATGGAACAGTTTAAACGTCACTTGTAACGAAAATACAAAAAGATAATAAATTATTGAATGGCTGCGATTTCAAAATTTGAGGTTTTTCTCATTAAAACCGTAGAAATTATACATGAATAAAATGGATCTTTGCTACTCGCATCAATCTTTCCTCGAATCAACGAGTCGTTTGATCTTTATTTCTTTTTTTCACACGAGATCTCCGGTCTATCTCAAAGTCTTCCTATCGATTTCATACTTCACGGAAATAACAAGCACTCTCGCCTGAAGGCGAGATACATCGTTGCGAATGCCGTCACTGCTCGGCGGACGTACGTCTCCAACAATCGCATGACGCATTCCCGATGAATTCACGACTTCGCGAAGGAGCACAAAGCCCGTCGGAGATTTGCCAGTGATTTTTCATCCTTCCACCCTCCACCGCCGAATGCCTCATAAATATTCACGGTGGTTCCGCGAGTGTGTGCGTGCGCGCCATCGAGCGCATGTGCCGCCCATTATGCCGCGCGCAAGCACGAAAAATGAAGCAGGAAGCATCCGAGACGGCAACCGGAGGGCTTTCGCGCGTACACACGGATGTAAATTAGGCTGTTGAGAGGAGGGGTTTCGCGATAACGGAGTTAACGCAACCGCGAGATTTCTTTGTCGTATTAATCTGTAAATCCTTCGCACCACCGAAAAAAAAAAAAAAACAAAGAACACACCCGTTTTTCGTGTCCCATAGTGCTGCTGTGTTTTTTTTTCTTTCCCCGCAATAACGCTTTTTGTCGGAATTCTTGCCGGGAAATTGGCCGATATAACGAGACAAAGTCGCGTCGAAGAACGACATTTTCTGACCATCTTTCCTTCCATACGGGGCCGTATCTCTCCGAAAATGACGTAATTCATAACTTACAATACGCGCGCTTTTCTTTTATAACGAACGTGTTTCCATACTCTTTCAGCGCAGTGTCGATTATGTACGAGCATGCTATTGGTTCTTTAATATAAAGCGCTTTTGTTTTGAACAGAGAAATGTTTCCAGGCCGCGACATTTTCGATATATCATTAGAACTCGTACGAGCGAACAAAAAGTGAAAAATGGCATATCGATATATCGATTAGCGAAATGTCGAAATTTAAATAGAATATTACATTCAATTTTTGCTGTCCGCGTGGCAATATGAGTTTTCAATAATATAGTTTTCAATAAACGTAAACAAGAATCATTCAATAAACTGAAACTATACTGGCGGAAAATGAAAACAAATATTTTCAGAAGAGACGTTTTACAATTTTTGAAAACAATGTCGCATTATGCTACGTTGAATTATTACGTTGAAATCAAAAATTATGTGTTTCGTAATTTATGAGTCGTGGAATTGTTATGTGATTGCGTCTAGTAAAATATCGAAATTATGTATGATATTCACAGTTTATAAAAAGAAAGGAATAACTTATGCGTAATTTTCCAACATATATGGTAAAATTATGTCACTGCACATTTCGTTGGTCTTTTATAATCGATTTTCTACCAAAATTTGGCTACGTCGAAATACTTATAGTCACTCGAATATTCGATTAAATTATATCACATTGCAATTTTCAATATGTGTGCATAACTTCAAAATTAAATATGATAATATTAATAATATTATAAATTATCTCGGAGAGCAAGTACATCGGAAACGACAACTAACGATGTAGACCCGCATGTGTACAGTCGTTACGTAAATACCGTATTCAAAAGCATATCAAACGAAATAGTTTGAATAAAGTTTCATATTTTCAAACATAAACAAATATTCAGTTAATTATGACAAACGAAAAGATTACTCGTGTGAAATTCATTAAAATATTCTATAATTAACGTTATGAAACACTTCATAAAGTGTTACATACACAATGGCACAGTTACCGGATCCTATATTTTACCGAATTCCTTTATTTCGAGTTACACATAAAATCTATAATAAGTAAAAATAGGATAGAATAAGAATATAAAAGTAGCTTGTTAATTTAAATTTTTTTATTTGCTTTTATTTATTTTTTTAAATAAATTAGTCGTGATATCAATAAAATATTTTTCTGTTCCAAGTTACCAATTATTTGTAAATTGTTACTATTTCAGATAATTATTTCACAAACATTCTTGTATACATACGTATATTTGAAGTAGATATTTAACAAAATAATTATATATAATCCTCTAGAAAAAATAATATATAAAAAAATCAATATCTACTTTATGGAGTTACTCCATTGCCTCCGTCGTCTGCGATACCTCGGCACGGATCTCCTCTTCGCTTCCTTTCAAATTTCTTCATTGCGCTCATAAAACAATTCTTAAATCGAAACGTGTTATATTTTAATGTGTCGAGCTTTGAATTATTCTCGCCGATTTTAAATTATCTGTCACTTTCGAAAGAAAGCATACAATACGCGAACGGTCGGATTGAATAATGTAACGGAAAGCCATAATACATATCCATTCTTCATTAATTGAATTGAGGTGAAACGGAATATTTGATACGTATTCAATAAAGCGCTAAAGATATGTATTTCGGAACATATCTCGGTTGGCACGCAGTTCTGTTTGTTGGCGTTTGTTTTTTCGCGATGTACAGCGCGCTATTGTTTACAAAAGGTCGCCGCCCTACCACATGCGCGCCGAGACTCAAGCTGGTGGCGAGCGTGTCGTCGCGTTATTATCCCCCTCTGGACACGATCGCGACAAGGAGAAAACACAATTCGTTTTATGCACGCTAAGGAACGAGGAAAGCTTATCATTCGATAAATTCTTACAATTCGTAATGAAAAGCGAATTCGCGAACGTGTCGCGAACATATCGAGATGGTTGGAATTCGAGCCGGAGTCACGTTATCTCTCGCGAAAACGCGATTATCCACCACGAAAAATCAACGGTGGTCAGTTCGGTTAACTTTCATTGTTATACTTTGACATATACACATATCGAAAGTGGATTTTTCGCATTGTGTATTGTATCGCGTCGATATTTTCAGTTAATAAATCTCGTATTCTTTTCAAATTCTTTGCTGATTCTTATGTAACTTGATTCTTCGAATGGAGAACATGTAGAAATGATGAATCAGCAGTTCGAACGTAACTGAAAAAGTCGTGATGTGTCATTTGTTCATTCATAATATTTCGTAAGCTCGGGAATTGTTGCAAAAAATCGCGCGACACGTTTTTTCCACGTTGTTCCGGAATCGGCTCCTTATCGCCGCGCTCTTGTTCCGTGAGCGTTCTCGATGCGTCGCGAGTAATCGACAAGTCTCGCAAGTCGATTCAACGCGTAACGATTTTCGACGTTCGATCGAGCGATTCCCGGTGACGTCACGGACTGTTCCCCACTTTTCTCTTTCTCGGTGTTCAAAAAATTGCAGAGTCGTTGTCGAGTGTCCGGTCACAGAGGATCTACCGAACTTTTGAAATCATTGTCGACAAAAAGGGCCGTAAGCTCGAGAGGCACGACGAAAGGGATCGGGAGCAGTCTAGGACGTCGCCATCAAGAAAGTGAGAGCAGAGAATAGTTGGTCCACGGTCCGCTCCACGCTCTTTGCATCTCGCGCGTGGAGCGATCGTTCCATTGATTGCGCACGGAGCAATCCACGCTTTCGCGGGCGGAGCCCCGATCTCCTCGATTCGCTCGATGCGCTGAGAACAACCTTGCGACGTGAAGAATAAACAATTAATGAAGACTCAACGCCAACTCGGTGAAATATACTGTGATTAATCGAAAACATCGGAGTCGTTCATTTAAAAGTGACCTTCCGCTTGACCAACGAACCTTGAGATAAGGTTTACCAGCCGCTGGCTGTTTACCCGCCAACACACGTTTTCACGAATAAATGTGTGTTTCACCTCAATTCAATTAATGAAGAATGGATATGTATCATGGCTTTCCATTGCATTATTCAATCCGACCGTTCGCGCATTATACGCTGCTCTCTTTCGAAAACGACAGATAATTTAAAATCGGCAGGAATAATTCAAAGCTCGACACATTAAAATTTAATACGTATCTAAGAATGGGTATCTAAGAATTTAAAAAAAAAAGCACACGCGAATATATCGCCCGATAAATATCAGAAAAGAATGATTTACACTGTCTATCGTACTTCCTTTTCGATTCGTATTTTTTTTTCTCCCGTGTCTTATCGTGACAAAGTACACGGTTCAAGATTCGTACTTTAAACGAGTAAATTGCGCGAAATATCCGGTTTTGATAGAGAGCCGCGATACCCCTCGTCACGATACGCTCACGGGTCGTTTCACCTTATGAATTGTGGAGATTTATTAATACCACGGAGTAATAAGAGTTACTTGTTACTAAGTGTGTAAGAAATGTTCGTGCTTCCTCTTGGAACGCGTCACGATCGTGTCTCGTGGAATAATAATGCACGGAGCGGCCTCTCGCCACTGCCTACCTACTCGAGCACGCGGCCTTGTGTATACGCTTACCAAAATAAACAAGCGGAACGCTGTGTCAAGCGTCCTATGTCACGGCTACGAAATATTTAATATAACGAAATAAATGCTTGTAGTAGGTATAATTAAATACTTGTTACTTGAGTCCTAAACAATGAGAAAATTTACTTCAGTCTGGTTGGTATGTGTACAAATATATATTGCTCAAAGCAAATGTTCAATCGTTACACGCGAGTTATTTCTCTCTTTTAAGGATGTATCTGAGCTGTCTTCGAAATAGTACCAAGTCGATAAAAATTTGTGAGATTGTTTTTTAGCCTTCCTGATGTGCTGCAAAAAAAAAACTTTAAACGAATCCACTAAGCAATTGCTGAGTAATAACGATTTTAATTTTCACTGATTTCCCACGTATTCTTATGGAGAGAGACGGTCTTGGAGAATAAAAATATTGAAAAAATGGTACCAATGTTTTCAATTTTTTCGTACATCTAGTATACTTTAGATGAAACTATTTATCAAGTTTCAATTATCTTCACTACATCGTTTTAAAGAAATAAATTATAAATTGACATAAATATGCTATCAGTACTACAAATAATGTTGGAAAAAACATTTGTAATATGAAAAATACCTTTCTAGGAATAAAAATATGATTCCAATTATAGTTTGAGTTCCTTACATCTAGATTTGCTATGCGTAAGATATAGATATTCAGGTATTTCAAATTTCATGCACTTTTATCTTTAGCACTTTTAAATTTAGCTAATTAATAAATTTTAAAATAGATTATTTAAACTAGAGATCTGTAATTGCTTGACTGACAATTCTTTATTGACAACCTTCGACAGGTGGAATCATACCTCGATGCTTTCATTATGGAAAATCGATTAAAAAAATTAATTGGATTGCAGGCCCGAATATAATTACATTTTATGGGTGTATATGTAATAGTAACTTTCAGCGATGCCAGTGGTACAAGTTTGAAATCTCGATATTGCATGCTTAACTTTCTCGACAGTTCCGCGAGAGATTTTTCACGAGTCTAGACTATAACTCTGGCCCTTCGAATCGCGTAGGAAGGTGCGTGACTTGAAAGTTATGCACGCAGCTGGGGGGGACCAGGTGGAAACTAGGTCCAGATGGCCGGAGATACCTTGAAAGTGCGCGTGGAAATTCTCACATATTCGTACGCACGCACACATACGCACTAGCATTCCGCTATTCGTGCGACCTAAAACTCGGAAGTTAGACTATCGAGCGTGAACTGCTTGCGTGGACCGCGCGTTACCTTCCTACCAAATTGCGGCGCCTGAAGCGCGTATCTGTAAAGTGCTACGTTTATAGCTGTGTAGGATGCTCATAAAAACAAAGTGTCCAAAAGCCAGAGTAACACCGAGAGATATCGATTGCCGGCGGATTTGCTTTTGTTTCTTCCGTACTTATGCGGCATACGCGTTAACACACTGTTAAGTT
>VBVR01006357.1:0-10434 GCA_011638315.1 Tetramorium parvispinum | reverse complement strand
ATTATAATGTATATATTGTATATTATAATATAAATAATATTATTTGACAAGTTAATCGTCGACTGAATTAATAAAAGTTTGATCGATTTGAATTATTTTCAAAATTATTCTTAATTAACAAGCGCTAAATAGATTTATTTTTAAAGAACTCTCCTTAATTAATTTATATAATAATTTCGATTATCGTGAAAGATCTTATAGGATTGCTAGTATCTTTGATGAAATGTTTAATAAGATAAAAATCGTACACATACCTTTTGTTATTGCCGTCATCGTGATGAGACTTTTGAAATTACTTTCTAAACTGCTAATCTGCGGAATCTCTGATAAAAATAATTTATAATGTATAGTATATTATGTAATAAGTCTAAATCTAACTTATATAAAGTCATTAATTCTAAATTTAATTATTGTAACATGTAGCAATCTTTAAAAAATTAATACCTAAAATAAATTCTTACATAATTATATAATTAGAACGAATCATCTTAGCACAATTATTACTAAATACATTTCAGAAATTCATTTTGTAATTATTGTAAAAATCGTTACAGCATAAAATTGTACAATTATTATTCAAGTAACAGTAAAAAATTGTTTTATTTTTTAAATAACTTTCCTTCATAATTTTCTCCATATTTATAATTTATAATTATAAAAGTCTTTTTCAGTAAAAGATATGAATTTTGCAGAATTACCTTATGACAATTATTGTGAAATGCTGTGAATGGAAAAAAGCAATAATTGTGCTTTTATTACAAAAGTTTCCTATCTAGACTATTGATGTTTTTCAAAATTTATGAACTATCATAATCTCGAAAGAGGAAAGATGATGACAACAAACTTTTTAACTCTTAACCGGGAAATTCGGATCCATTGGATCCAAAACAATAATATTTCCAAGATTGCCAATACTGAAACTCTATAGTTTACATCATGTACACTATGGATTTTCACTGGCAGTGAATATAATCGAAACTCAATTCCTTAGTAAACATACTGTATGTAGAATTAAATATAAGATTTTTCATTCTCTTACAATTATTTGACTTTTATTAGCTTTAAGAAAATAATATAAATAAAGTGATTTTGGTTGAGAAAAATTATTTAAAAATATATTTTATTTATTTTTAAAATTTTACAGGACTCTCAGACCTGACCTGCATTTGACTTATTTTTTTATTTGTTATTAATTATATATAATATTATCTTATCTGCTCTCTTAATTATTCTCCTATTGTTCATGACTGGATGGATTTTTCATGAACTTCTTCTCACTTTCAATTTACGTTTTTTCCATTTTGCTCTGTTGGGTCATCCATCACTAATAGACTCAGTTACAAAATTGAAGAGAAAATTCATACTGATAGGCATTTAATGATCGATAAACTTCATGAATAATAAAGTATAATAATTAAGAGAGAATAGACTAATTAAGAGAGCAGGTGGGACATTTCTTTGACGTTGGAATCAAGAAATTAGTTTTCAGATTTATTATATACTTCGAGGTCCATAGTATTTATATTGAAAAATATAAGAATATATATTTTAAAGACATTATAGATCAAAATAAAATGCTCTACAAATATTTTCTGGACTTCTTACCTTTACTTTTCCAATATCCTTCGTGCAATATAATCTTCAGATAATTTTTCTCGATGAACTTCCGTTGTCAAGAATAATTTTTTATTTAAAAATAGTATAACAGATGAAATACAGAAAGGATTTGAATTCTTCAATTCGATTTCATCAATTGTCAGAAATCACGATCTTTTTTTGTACATATATTTTTAACAGAAAATAATAAGATATATAAGACCAACCAGAACATATACCGTCTACCACTGAATTCTCCCGACATGCAATTGTTGACGATGTCTCGGTCACGTAGGTATTTATCACCCTCTAATCTAATCCAATCTAACCCTCCACCTTGATAAGAAAACCAATCTCAATTACGTTAAATTTAGATAAATTCCATTTAACACCGTAACGCCCGTGGAATCATTTCATCCTTGTTGTACATCAAATATTAAACAAGGACCAAAGATGCTCGCGAGCATTGCGAGCATTAATACTTTATTAGATTTGATAATCCTTTTAGAAAATGAAAGTATAGACATTAATATGTGTCTGCTCGGTAGTATTTATTTTTAAACAAAAAAAATTTTTTTTGTCTATGACTGCGCAAATTTTCAGAGTTAAACATGTTTTTTTCATTTGTTTTGCAATGATTGCAAACGAACGGAGATTCAAATCGACTTGAACAAAATTTGAGCTACGTAAAATAAATCTCATTTCCCGCGAAACCACCGATATAGTCCGTAAAAACTTTTATTTTTCCGAAAAAAATTCAGAAGTCGCGATTTTTAAGTGACGTGTGAAACAATTTGATTTTCATAAAAAAAATTACAGTTTTTCGATTCCCAAATTAATCCTATTGTTTTTTTCTTTATTTTTATAGGTTTCGCGGAAAACTACGGCTCTGAAGAAAACATTTCATGCAGGAGTCAATTGCATTAATTTGAATGAAGATAGGACTGCAAAATGAAAAAAAAACATGTTCAACTTTAAAAATTTGTGTCGTTATTTTATTAAAATATTAAGTCTCCATTTATGGTTTCTTTACTTTATACTGATCTAATAAACATCATACGAAAGAATTTTACTGTACTTGCTTTCGTTTTTTTGTGAGAGGAGAAAAATAAAACGCGAAAATTCACGAAAAATGATTGCCTTGTCCCCTTAAATGGAACGTAGCCTTATTCGAATCTAACTTATAAAAAATTTGTACGTGCATTGTTATTCTTGGAAATCTTATCTCTACTATTAGTACATAAGACTATAAAAGCCGTATCTCTGTGCACGACTGTAGGTTTAATTAGATATCAGTAACAAAAATAATATTATCTCTACCTTGATAAAAAGATTAATCAAATTCTATTACGTTCCACCTTTATCTCGTTAAATTATTCTTATTCACGTTACGATTGCATCACTTGGATATATTATACAGGTTGTTCCAGACCTGATATTAGCAAAGAACAATAGCAAAGATAAAAATACACATATATAAATTATTTCATAAATTTATTTCAAATTATGTATTTTTATTACTTACTGTTTATTAGGTTAGAAAAAAATTTTTTTAATGAAATTTTACAAGTACAAATAAGTAATATTTTTAATTTTTTTCGTTTTTTATATGAAGTCGATACTCACGTGGTTCATTTTTGTGCGTACTTTAATCCTGCAAAAGGATTTTGTATTCTGTAAAGCCAATTTGATAATTTATAATATTATAGCTTAGAATTCCGGCCTACCCCACATAGCACCGTAATATTCCAATAATATTACAAGAGCATTTCAATATTGCTTGAATATTACCGAAATATATTGCAGTAATATACCTATATTACTATAATATTGCAATATTTCTATAATATTGCTGCAATACTGAGTGCTGTGTAGGACATTATCGATCTCGATCAAGTTCGAGCGTCACTCCACAGCATCCCCTTAAACACTTCTCATTTAAAAATTATTATAGCCTCGGTATTTTAGTATTAGGATGTTCTAAAAATGATTTCAGGAATCTGTTATTAACGAGTGGTACGTCAGGTCTGGAACACCCTGTATATGGATCCTGACAGCCAAATCTGAAAAGACAGATTACGCGCAAAGACTGCTGCTAGGATCTGAATGACAGAAAGGCAACAGATTTCAAACAGGCTCTATAATATGTGACAAAATTAGAAAATTGCTACCACAAATCTGACAGAATCCGTTGACATCTTGTCAACAGACAACAGAAATTGAGCAGATCTTGCTGCCAGGATCTGATGCCAGAAAAGCAACAGATTTCAAACAGACTCTATAATACTAGAAAATTGCTGCCAGAAATCTGACAGACTGTTGAATCGTCAGGTTCTGCCAGCAGGATCTGTTCGATTCTGCCATTAGTCTGTTGGTATAGGATGTCAACAAATTCTGTCAATAGAATGTTAGCAGACTGGGACCTCAGATGAGCTCAGTCTGCTAACATTTCTGATCAAATCTGTTGCCAGTCTGCTGACATTCTGCCAACATTTTGTTGACTTGGGACGTGTCAAATTCGAATAAGAATATAACTTCAAGAATGGTATTACTACTGATTTTTCACGCCATTGTCCTTTCAATATTCTTCCTTTTGCTGTAAATTCACTGATAAAGGGATAAAATCGGATTCATAAAATCATATTTTTTTTTAAAGAGCAAAGTTAATTACAAATGTTTTAGTTTTATTCAACAAATTGCACCATTACGTGTACAAAAGTATATACAAACTTTTTGCATATAAAAATAGTTTTCATGATTCTGTCTATATCATCAGGAAAAGTTACTAATAATTATTGATAAATCATATAATGTATCACATTTATCATTTGTTGAGTCTATTTGTATATTATAATATCTTTAAGAAATTAAGCTCAAACTTTTCAATTGATTACAGTGCTTCCACCATCACCGCGATACCTTGGCCGCCGCCAATGCAAGCTGAACCGATACCGAATTTTTTAGCCTTTCGCCTCCTGTAAAAAAAAATATACGTAGATCAGCACATTATTAAAAACGTGCTTGTAAGAGATATATTACCTAAGTTCGTGCACCAAGTGAGCAGTGATCCTGCTACCGGAAGCGGCCAATGGATGTCCTACAGCAATAGCACCACCATTTACGTTCAGTTTATTCAGATCCAGATTAAGTTCCTTTGCACACGACAAAGCTTGAGCTCCAAATGCTTCATTGATCTATCGGAAATCACATAGTGCATAATGCGTGAGTAAATACAAACGTACACTATATTTTTAATTACTTCTCATATTAATTGTTTTCACATCTTTGTGTTAAAATTACCGCTTGATCAGACAAGATTTTTATTGTATTAATTAAAATTTCACCTCGACAATTTCCATATCATCGAGTGTCTTTCCCGTAGCTTTAAGTAAATTCTTGATAGCTGGTGCGGGACCAATCCCCATAATACTCGGGTCAACACCGACGACGCTGTATCCTACCAAACGTGCCAACGGTTTCAAGCCTTCAGTCTTTACAGCTTCCTCGCTAGCTAAGATAACAGCGCTCGCTCCGTCACAGATGCCCTGAGAAATGAGAATACAATTGGGTTAATTGAACCTGGAAAGACTTATACAAAGGTTGCTGTAAAATTTCCTTCTATGAAATGAATGAAAAAAAAACACAATCTGTACCGATGCAGAACCAGCTGTGACCAATCCATCTTTCTGGAAAACTGGTTTCAATTTGGCAAGAGTCTCTAGTGTCGTTTGTATACGCGGATGCTCGTCTACGCTGACAGTTACATCTTGCTTCTTAACTTTCACTTGCACAGGTGCTATTTCTTCCTTGAAATAACCTGCGTCGTTGGCTGTAATATGTTAATTTTTTAAATAGATGCTTAATTCTACAATTCCAATTTGCTTAATTAACAAAGCAATTTAATAAATTAGCAATTCCGTATTTTTATTAATAGCTAATAGATACAATGTAGGATTCATTATGTAGGATTTTGTCAATATTTACCAGCTTTCCAACGTTGCTGACTGTTCATGGCAAATTGATCGACCTCCTCCCTCTTCAATTTATACTGAGCACCGAGTTTTTCCGCAGTTAAACCCATCGGTAAATTGCAATAGGTGTCCAGTAATCCAAGCCAGAGCGAGTCCTCGAATTCATACTTCTGCCCCAAGGCAGTGCCAAAACGAATGTTTCTCACAACAAAAGGAGCCTGGCTCATATTTTCTGCACCACCCGTCAAGACAATCTTTGACTCTCCTACTAGAATGTTCTGAAGTAGAAAAATATATATCGTAATTAACAATAACTTTTAATTTCGCACTGCTGCTTATTAATATTTAATATATAGATAGCAGCAATATCTGTTTTTGCATTCTCAAAAAATTACGTATCTTAAAATTCCATATATTGCACTAATAATATTGTCCTCTCTATTAAAATATCCTTTAGTTATTCTTTAATCTTATGACCTAAATTGAATATCATTTTTAGAGAATTATGGAATCCTTGACTAACCTGAGCCCCACTGGCAATCGCTTGGAAGCCAGAACCGCATAATCTATTTACGCTCATTGCTGGTGTTTGTAACGGGATTCCTGATTTTAATAAAGTATGTCTTGCCAAGAAAGCACCATCGGAGGATGAGGACTATAAAGGTACATACATCAAATTAAAAGTCAGTTTCATTGCAAGAGCTACTCACAATTGTTAATTATAAATGGTAATACTTACTGCCAAGACGTGTCCAAATACAACGCTGTCAATCTTCTCTGGTTTTAGGCCTGCTGCCTGCATTGCGGCAGTTGATGCAACCACTGACAGATCCGTTGCACTTTTGTTTGTAAATACGCCTCCCATTGTGCCAAATGGAGTGCGCTTTGCAGCGACAATGAAGATACCTGTGGCAGAACATCTCAAGGAATTAGAATGCAAATAGTAATCAATTTTGTTTTCTTATCTTCTCTTTTGAGTTTATCTATTAATCTTTTCTTAAACTATTAATTTTTAGTGAAAATTATTTGATTATTCGACTGTATATCGATAAGAAAATATAATCTAGCTTAGCCAAATATTTAAGTATCAAAGTGAAATTTTAGCTATTAAATACTCAATTCTCAATGACTAATCTCATTTGTATACTCAATGGAAGTAATTATTTGATATATCAAACTATCGTATAAACTAGATAGATGGATTATCGTAATTTTGTATACTATGAATGAAACACTCGATAAGCTTGCAACACAAGGAGACATTCCTTATCATTTTTCCTTGAAACATTTACTTTGCCTTTAAATGCACAATCACCTTTAAATACCTTTAATTTAATCGATGATAAATTTAATCAACAGCATCATTTAAAGGAAAATTTCTAACTATGTAATTTGTCATCTTTGATCTCATCTTCCATATGTTAAACAGCAAAAGATTAACAATTCTCAGTGTTAATGAAATAGTATAAATAGTATTATTTCTCAAAGTAATCATCAATTATATTAATTTTTGTTTAGTCTAATTATTAATTATTGCTTTTAATGTTTTAGGTATTAAGTGCCAGGAAGACAAATTTGTTTTTAAAGAGCTCTCATTATGGATCTCGATCATTGGCGTGATGCAGCATGATGCAGAATGCATCTTCAATTGGAATCAAGATTTGAATAAAAATTATAGACATACCTTTCGTTACGGCCGACATCGTGGCGAGTCACTTCTAGAACTGTTACGACTGAAATGTGATGGAGACCCGCTGATATACCCGTGAGAGGCTCAAAGTCCACCGATGTGAATGGATAGCGTACGTCTCACGTTCAGCCCATGTTTATCGAAATGTTCTGCTGTATCATGGCGTTGGAAGAGGGGAGAGTCGGTGGACCGAGATTTTTTAACATTGACTTTTACCTTCCTTCCTTATCGTTACTGTATGTGATATGCGAGACCGTATCTATTTTTGTCTTGTGCAGGCACTGTAGGTTTTGCATCTTTATACAGTGTGTCTATCAAAGAAATAATCATAAAAAAAAGAAACATTTCTATATTAAAAATTATTCTTCCCGAAAACCGATGCAAAATATTCATTTACCAGCTGTATATTTTTTCCACAAAATATAGTCATTCCATCTTTTTATAATGATAATTCAGTTTTTTTGATAATTAAGCAATTGAGAGTTGGAAATTATTTTTATCTGTGTTACTGACGTATTCATGTTGACGAGTTCTACATATGTATAATTTCAAAGGTCATGTTTTCTGTTATGTTTAGTCATCCGCTTTTAATATTTGTATTTATATATATTTTCCCTTTAAATAGTAAAAGCAGCATAAAATGCAGCCTGGGCCAAATTCCACATTCGTCTGTAATTCTCACGATATTAGAAATTTTATTTACAAAGTGCAATATTTTTATTGTCAGAATGCAAAGGTATCTAATGTCTTGTGTTACTTTAACACTTAGTGGGAGATACTACCGTGTCGCACGATATATTTTGCTACAAGAAAATTTTTATGTGCAATTTTACAATTGTAAATTTTTATTCACGATAGGTACATAGATTTTTGATTTGTATTCGAGTTTTACAATAAATCTATTTCGCTAATATGTGCTCGATTGTGATTGCAGGATTAATATAATGTGGGAAACATCTCTTACCTGAAGAAAAATAGTTTTCTAAAAGAAATATTTCAATCAAATGTTTAATACTCTTACACATTACAACATATTATACCTATGATGTATACATATTTCGTCAATTATGACAATTCCTATTTCAGTCCAAGATATACAATTACACTTATTTTATCGGATGTAACTATAAGATAATGTGTTATTTACAACAGCTGTTAATTTCAGTATGCTGCAACAACCCTTTGCAATCTAATCGAACGTAATCTTGACCGTCATCTTTTTAACGCAATTATTACAACTGGTAGAAAATTATCAGCATGAAGATTGTTGTATTTGTGCTATTATCTTATTGGTCACTGTGAGCATTCAACGCGCCATTCTTACCGAGATTTCTATTAATGTCTATTTAAAAGTATATAATTTTGAGAGTTCCTGATAGCCTTTTAAAAATAGCGGTACAATTACAGGAGATAGTGATTTCATTGCAAGTAGAAAGCGATTTCAGTTTTGGCACATATGTATATTTTATTAAAAGAAAAAAGAAAAAGTTATATAAACTAGTATTAAAAAAATTAACGAATTAAACGTCATAATGTTTCATCTTCTATTTTTTCCTGTTGTGCAATTATTATAAATAAGTATTTCTCGCAAAACATAAATTATTACTACGGGAACTTGCACTTGTGTTCGCGTGCATACATAGACAATTGTATTTGTCGAACTCCGCGTGTCTTCATTCTAAAAAAAAAGGAAAAGAAAAAAAAGGAAGCTGTAAAAATACGATACGATTTCCTTACTGATTCTTACAATTTGAGAAGAGCGACAAGAAACAACCCGTTTGACATTTACGCTAACATAGGAAGGTAATGAATTATGTAACAACAGCCAATTAGCAGCTACTTATTAGCTAAAGATCTTCATTCTGCTTCATGATACTCGACGACGCCGGCTTGCTTCGCGCTGTCCACTCCCTGTAAAGAAACATCTCGTCTTGCATTTTCCGTATGTTTTCTCAATTAAAAAATATGTGTAACATAATCTCTGGGTCTCTAATCTTTGGGTCAAGTTTTACATACATCTTCAAAAAACGTATGCATCTGTTGCGCTGCTTGCACCGACGAGAAGACTGCTCTCAAAACTCTTCTCACTGGAGGATCCAAAGCGTAATCAATTCCGCTCCAAATGCACTCTTTGCCTTCCACCTTTGTGATAATACAACGACAGTGAGCAAAAGATAAAACAATACATTACCAAAGATGTACATAGTTTTCTAGCAAATTAGATTTTTAATTTCAGAAATATACGAGAATAAGAGATATATAAACATTCAAGTATACAAAATAAAACAATAGCTTAGAAGCTCACACATCTTTCTTCGGCAAATTATAAATATTTTGAATTTTGTATCAGTCGTCGCGAAAGAAAAGAAAGCTTTATTCGTGTTATTAAGATTAGCAAAAGAAAAATTTGCAGTATATCATATGTGAACATGTTATTACCCGCATGACTGTGTCCATGCTGATGATGGTGTTACTCGCATACTCTTCCGAGTCGTCGAGCTTCAGAACGATTCGTTCCGCATAGATCTCGGAATCGTAATGGATAGCCAGATTCCCTAAGCCCACACTCTCCCACTTATTCTCGTTAGGCCATCTCGCAAACACAGTGGCACGTTTCTCGATTATAGGCACCATCCCTTGATCGTCCTCTTCATCTTCTTCCTCGTCCTCGTCATCTTCTTCTTCTTCTTCTTGCTCCTCATCTACATCATTGCCTCGATCATGCTCTTCGCTGTCTTCTACTTCGCCAATGCATCTTTCACCTATGAATATAAGTTTATGCTCCATTAGAGTTATGTGTGAATTGAAGTGTGTGTGTGTGTGTGTGTGTGTGTGTGTGTGTGTGTGCGCGCGCGCGTGTGTGTAGTTGGAAAACCGACCCTAAGTTTTTTTTCTGTTTTAATATTCGTGTGTTGTGTTTGGATTTAAATTAAAGATATGATAAGAAGTGTTTATCATACATACTTATCTGTTACATAAAACAAAACCGAATACACATGAGAGTACATGTGCATTTCGAAATTAAACAAAATAATACTATCTGATATTTTATCTCACAATACTCTTAAAGCTTAAGTATTAAATATGATATATATTTTTTAATGGGATATATATATATATATAAAATTACATTATATATTATTATATTATATTATATTATATTATAATATATATTAT
>VBVR01006356.1:0-10438 GCA_011638315.1 Tetramorium parvispinum | reverse complement strand
GTAATTAAATTTAGAATTACTGATTTTTAAAATTAACTGTAGACTTATTACGCAATATATTAGACATTATATTTTAAAATTAAAATGAGGCTAAAATTTTTCTGCATGCTTTCCTATCTGGGTATGTATATAATATAAATTGTCCATATGTTTATAATACGATCATCGTCTTAATACAAAGCAATCTGCGCTTGTTACAGCCGAACGAAGGAGACCGTCGTTTACGAAACCATTAGAAAATACAAAGGCCGTGGTTGGGCAACCATTGAAACTGGAAGCTCAAGTGTTAGCGTTCCCGAATCCGCAAGTGCAATGGTTCAAAGATGGCATACCATTAAGACACACGAAGGAAATAAACTTCATAAACGAACCAAATGGTCTCATCGGATTGAAGATGGATTACGTGCGTCCGGAGGACGCAGGGACCTATTCGGTGACTGTGTCCAACGCGCTCGGGGAGATCACGGGTACGGCTAAGGTAGAAGTGGAAGAAAGAGAAAAGAGACCAGAATTCGTCGCAAGTCTTCAACCGCAAACCGTCGTCGAAGGTTTCCCGGTGAAGATGGAGGTGAAAACTATAGGAAAACCGACGCCCGAACTCAAGTGGCTACGAGATGATGAAGAAGTCAGTATAATAGTATTATTAATTTTATTATAATATTCTCTCGATATGTTTTAAATTGATATTTATTTCTCAAAATGATTAAATGTATTTTCAGATCGTTCCAGATAACAAACATGTTAAAATCGTTAGTCAACCGGACGGTAGTCAAGCTCTGATTCTCGACAAGGCAACGCCAGAAGACGTCGGTGTGTACCAGGTAGTAGCCGGCAATACAGAAGGCACTGCATCCTGTAAAGCTAAGCTAGAGGTTGCCGGAAAGGTGAAATCAGACACGCCGGAGGAAAAACCGGCATTCACTAGCCCTATGCGCGATGTATCCGTCGAAGAAGGCCAGCCATTGTCGTTAGATGTGTCATTCGTCGGCAATCCAATCCCTGATGTGAGCTGGACGAAAGATGGTGAGCCGATCGTGCCGTCAGAACGCGTAACGATGAGCTGCGACGGGAAGAAAGTCGGTCTACAAATTAATCCGTGCAAGCCCTCTGACGCGGGCGTCTACGGCTGCCGGATAAGCAACCCACTAGGTGAAGACACCACCAGCGGAAACGCCATCGTCCGCAAGGTTTATCAGTCGCCAAACTTTACGCAGAGGTTCACAGACCTGCAGCAACTGCCTACGTTCGACGCCAAGTTTCCGGCTCGTGTTACCGGCATACCGCAACCGGAAGTGACCTGGTACTTCAACGACAAACCGATCTTAAAAGACAACGACAAGTACAAGATAAAGCGCGACGGTGATGCCTGCTGTCTGTACGTGAAAGACTGCACGTATGATGATTCGGGACGGTTCAGATGCAGGGCCGTTAACAAGGGCGGCGAGGCGGAATGCGCGGCGAATCTGACTGTAGTTGATAAAATGTAAGATTTCACGGAAGGAAAAAAAGAAATTTTCGAGCTATCTTATATGTATTAACATCTGTACTTTCAGTCAAAAAATGCAGAAGGTTGAGCCGCCGACATTCCTGAAGAGAATCGGCGATTGTGAAATCTACAGAGGCATGCCGGCCAAATTCACCGCGTGTGTTACGGGATACCCGGAACCCGACTTCGAGTGGTATCGCAATGGCGACAGGATTTGGCCTACTGATCGCTTCAAGATGGACCAGGAGGGTAGTCTTTTGCGGCTCACGATATTTAACGTAGACGAGCTGGACGCCGGAAAATACACGTTGAAGATATCCAATCCTCACGGTGAGGATTCCTGCAGCGCCGAAATGGTTTACGAATGTAAGTAAATGAAAAATTTTATCTTCAAGATAAATATATGTCGTGAGATTTTCGAAATACTTAAACCAATTTTACACTTCGACATTTTTTAATGCCAGCTTTGGAACCACGCGCGAAAAGACCTCTCGCCGATCAATATGCGGATTACGACAAATACCAGAAATCTGGCATGCCGCTGCCCCTGGCGGATCGTCCGATCATCAGCCGCATGATGGATCGTCACCTCACACTATCATGGAAACCGTCCATCCCCATCGGCCCGCGAGTGCCCGTGACCTATTTGGTCGAAATGTGCGAACTTCCGGATGGCGATTGGTTCACCGCTCGCACCGGTATTCGCAGCTGCGTCTGCGACATTCGCAATCTCGAGCCGTTCCGCGATTATAAGTTCCGTATCCGCGTGGAGAACAAATACGGTATAAGCGACCCGTCGCCGTTCGCGCAAACGTATCGCGCCAAACTGGAACCGGAACCGCCCAAGTTCTTCCCATATCTACCACCTGGCATCGACTTTCGTCCCGAGACTAGTCCCTACTTCCCGAAAGATTTCGATATTGAGCGACCACCGCACGACGGCTATGCCCAGGCGCCTAGATTCTTGCGTCAGGAACACGACACTCAGTTCGGTGTGAAGAATCATAACTGCAATCTCTTCTGGTTCGTGTACGGTTATCCCAAGCCGAAAATGACGTATTACTTCAACGATCAATTGATCGAATCGGGTGGTCGATACGATCAAAGCTACACTAGAAATGGCCAGGCAACTCTGTTCATCAACAGAATGCTCGAGAGGGATGAAGGAGTCTACGAGGCCGTCGCTACGAACGAACACGGCGAGGCCAGGCAGAAAGTTATCTTAAAAATCGCCGAGTATCCCACATTTATCGAGAGACCCGAGGAGACTATCGTAATGGTGAGAAGAACTGGCCAATTGACCGCTCGTGTAACTGGTGTACCTTTCCCGGAGCTCAAGTGGTATAAGGACTGGAAACCTATAGCTTCGTCTTCCAGATTTAGGGTATAATTTTGTTTCACGTTTCTATTATATACAACATCTTGACATCAATAGCATCGAATGCAATAGCAGGCTCTTATTTAATCAATTATAACAACATAAAATAATTAATCACCGCTTTTACAGCCAGAACTGGTTGATGGATGCTCTCATTTTAATAACAAAATAATACTTCCTACATTTTTTTTTAGCTTGTCCTGACATCAGACTGCAGAATAGTGAAATGTCCAATTTTAATTAAAAGAAATTTGCTTTTAATTAAAAACTTTAATTAAAAATGTTTCAATTAAGAAGATACTTTTTCAATCAGATTCAGTTCACCGAACCCGATATCACGACTCTCATCATCAACGACGCCATCGTGAAGGACGAGGGACTTTATTCGATCAGCGCGGGTAACGTGGCCGGCTCGATATCCTGCTCAGTGATGCTGCACGTGGAAGAAAACGAGCACGAATACGGATATAGGACGTACAGGAAGAAAATGGACGTGAAACCGCGCGACAAGCCGTTCGATGACTTGTATGATCTGGGCGACGAGCTGGGCCGCGGCACTCAGGGTGTAACTTATCACGCGGTCGAGCGAAGTACCGGAAGAAATTACGCTTCTAAGATTATGCACGGACGCAGTGATCTTAAGCCCTTCATGTATAACGAGATGGAAGCGATGAACAACCTGCATCACCGCAAATTACTGCGACTGCACGATGCCTTCGAGACGAACGATTCAGTCACGCTGGTCATGGAATTGTATCCTTGATTATTTTCGTCTCATATACAGTATTAATTATAATAATTAAAATGTTGAAAGATTTATAAGTTACTTTTCCCTTAACATTAATTACTATTAATTATTCTGATTATAAATCTTTATTCGCTTAATGTTATTTGAAAATAACACAATTCAATTAATGTCCAACAAACGATCCTTAATGATGATAATTTAGAGCGGCCGGTGGCGAATTGGTGGACAATCTCACGAGACAAGAACACTATACCGAGATAGATATCGCTCGCTATATACGCCAATTGCTATGGGGATTGGAATATATTCATGGAAATCATTACGCGCATCTTGGTCTGACGGTGGGTTAAGAAATCCAGTTTCTTCAAAAATAAAAATTTTAAATAATCAGTGATTTCTTCTTATACCACTTAAAGTAAACATAAAATTCGAGATTTAAACACCTATAATAGATATGACTCATAAAATGTCTTTCTTTTAGATATTTCTTTTTCATGAAATTTTATCTTTGCTTTAATTAGTATATTCTATTTAATTCGATATGTTTCCTTGCAGCTTGGTGATCTGCTAGTTTCTTACGCCGGAGGAGATGATCTGAAGATCGGAGATTTTGGACTCGCCCGCAGAATTTCGCACACAAGACTGATGACCTTGGCGTATGGCATGCCAGAATATGTCGCACCAGAAGTGACTAATAACGAGGGTGTTAGCTACGGCGCGGATATGTGGTCCGTTGGTATAATTACCTACATTTTGCTGTCGGGTATTTCACCGTTCAGAGGTTCGAACGATAGAGAGACCTTGAAGAAGATCAGAGAAGGCAAATGGGACTTTGACGATCGATGGAGAAATATCTCGATTGAAGCGCAAGACTTTATTCGCAATTTGTTGGTGTATAACGTTGACAAAAGGATGGACGTTAGGACTGCTTTGGCTCATCCGTGGTTCAATTACATTGATAGCTTGCCGCCAGAACCCTATAGAATACCTTCCGAGAATTTGAAGAACTATTATAAACTTTATCGGTAAGTAAATTAGCTATTAATCTTTTAACGATACAATTAAAACACGCAATTAATTATGCAGAAATAATTTATAATTTTACAGTAATAGTAGCATTAGTAACAGTGTTTTCTTCAAGCAGAATAAAATTTTTTTTAATATGAAAAGATAAAAAAAATTGTGTGAAATATATTTGTAAAATTTGCTAGAAAACAAAATGTATAAAATCGATGTTTTTATTGCAGAATTAATACAAGAATTAATTGCAATATTAATATATTTTTATAGCGATTGGTACAGCAACGCTTCTTGCCGCACGTGGTATCGCAGAAGCAAACTGGAGACAGCGTTTGACGATCCATCGCGAATGGTATATCCACCCGGACACAAGTTCACGCCCGAACCCGACAGGAGTCACAGCTCGTTGAAGAAACGTTCGCCCAGGACATGGGAAAATCAAATACCATCCAGAGAACCGATCGACACGGAAATTGGAATAATCCAGAGCGAAAGCCAGTGAGTAGACGTCGTAAAATAAATATATCCGATTTGATTTTAATATTAAATTGCGAATATAGTACGTTTATAAAATATATCTAAATAATTTAGAAAAGACATGTAGAACTATATAAATTATGTAAGTAATTCTTAATGCAATGTAATTTTATGTTAACATTACAAAATTCATACAATTCTTTCATCTTTCATTTATATAGTTATCAGAACGGTCCAGACACATATCTTCTTCAGTTGCGGGACACTGATTTTCCTGTACGACTACGTGAATACATGAAAGTCGCGTGCAATCGTAGTCCCGGATTCTCGCGTTCTATTACAGAAGAAAATGGCTTTGACTGGAGGGTAAGTGTATAGCTATAGAATATTACGTTCGAAATAAAAAAAGATTAACTTCAAATATTTCAAATAACTTCAAATTATTTTCGTTATTAGGCACCCATCATACGGGAACGTCGTCGATTCACGGATGTCATGGACGAGGAGATCGACGATGAGAGGAGGGCACGCATTAATCGGTATGGATCGGCGGACACGTTTACGCTTAGACGTTTGAAGAACGAACTGGGCACTCGGTTAGACAGTTATGCCGAAGCTGAGGCGATGATCGAGTCAAAGAAGGATGGCCAGCTTCCATTCTTCCGCGAGAAGCCGCAGATCTGTCCGATTCAGGAGGGAAAACCGGCCCATCTCACCTGTCTGGCGGTGGGAAATCCAAAACCACTGATACAGTGGTTCAAAAACGATATGGTCATACAAGAGAACAACAGGATCAAAGTGACGGAGGACTCTGACGGGAGATCTATGCTCAGTTTTAATCCTACGAAGGAGCACGATATCGGAATATATAAAGTCGTAGCGAGGAACCCGATTGGACAGACGATTGTTAGGACCAGGGTGTTGCAGGCAACGGTTCCTTTCGGGCCGGATTCTCCAGAGGTATAATAATTAGGATTTTTGAAGTATTAATTAATTATATACGTACATGATATTTCCATTTTCGTGTTGTAATTATCTTCAACTTCTCAGGCTTCAGATGTTTCGGATACCGAAGTCCTCCTGCGATGGAAGCAGCCGAAATACGATGGCAACTCGCCCGTGCTATGCTACAATCTACAGTACAAAGAGGGTGATTCGATCGCCTGGATAGACGTCGCCTCCAACATTGATCACGAATTCTTTCTGGTGCGTGACTTGAAACAGGATACGAGTTACAACTTCCGTCTGGCAGCGCGCAACCGTATCGGTTGGAGCGAGAAGGGCATTCCGTCGAAGTTAATCAAGACGCGAATGCCGGGTTGCCCGAAGGTACAGATCACGCGAGCGATGAGACATCTTCAGGAGCTGACCGAAGCCGGCCAGGAAATCGTCCTGGAAGAGGACAAGCCGCACATCGATTATTCCATAGAGCAGAATCCGATTGAATGGTCGGTGGAGTCGCAGCTGTCCAGCAAGTATAGCTTCATCTCAGAGTTATCACGCGGGCAATTCTCCGCGGTGGCAAAGGGCGTAGATAAGAGCACGGATTGCGTGATTGTTGCCAAGATCCTGGAGTTGAACACCGAGACGGAGAAGCAGGTGAACCAGGAATACGAAGTATTACGATCACTGCGACACGAACGGATAGCGATGCTGGAGGCTGCTTATAAGGCATCCGGCTCCCCTGTGGCTGTATTCATCTTGGAGAAGCTTCAAGGCGCCGACATACTCACGTACTTCTCTAGTCGGCACGAGTACACAGAGAACTGCGTGGCGAATGCCATTACGCAGATTCTTGATGGTCTGCAGTATCTTCATTGGCGCGGATACTGTCACTTGGATATCCAGCCGGACAACGTCGTGATGTCGTCCGTGAGATCGGTACAGGTAAAATTGGTCGACATGGGATCAGCTCATAGAGTCAGTAAATTGGGTACAATGGTGCCGAAGAATTTGGGACATCCCGAGTACCGATCGCCCGAACTCTACAACGATGAACCCATCTATCCGCAAACGGACATCTGGATGGTCGGTGTGCTGACCTACGTATTACTCTCCGGAGTCTCCCCGTTCCGCGGTAAGGATGCAGATGAGACCAGGCAGAACATATCCTTCGTCAGATACAGATTCGAATATCTCTACAAAGAGCTGAGTCAAGAGGCCACCAGATTTCTCATGTTGGTCTTTAAACGCGCGCCAAGGTTGGTAATAACTTAAAAATAGTTTTCAAAATTAATATAAAGACTAGTGCAGTCGGCTAATTGTATTTAATATTAAATATAATACACAATATAAATAAGTCTTTTATATATTAAAAAATACATTGATTTTTTTCTTTAGCAAAAGACCAATACCGGAGGAGTGTCACGAACATCGGTGGCTACTACCGACCGATTTCATGATTAAAAAACGCGAAAGGGCTGTGTTCCTAGGTAACAGATTGAAGGAATATAACGAAGAGTATCACCAAGAAAAATCGAAGATAGCTTCCGACAGCGACAGCCTAGCGAGCGAAAGTTTGTTGGGCTCGAAACAGAAACTTATCAGGTCAACCAGTATACAAGAAGAGCTGCTGACCACGTTCTAATGATGGAGAGCTGCAATTTTTTATTTATATTTATGTACACACACACACACACCCACCCACCACCACACACATACACACACACACACACACACAACATGCATACGCGTATGGCCACTTCGCGTACCTACCTAGTCTATACCCCGAGCAGCGCGGAGAAATGACGCGAAACGAGAAATACAAAGAGAAAAATCATATCTCTTCGTTTTCTCTTTTGTTATTATTTATTTGTTACAACTTGTAATTATAACGAAAATCGTTGTCGATCGATCGTCGATATTTCACCGACTCTTTCGTCGATAGCCAAATTTTCAACCGTCCGTTAATTCGACGAGTATAACAGAAATGATGATCTACATTTCAATAAAAATCAGGATAAAAGTATATTATATGGAATAATAAATAATAAATTGAACTTTCTTGAAGTTTAATAAAAAATATCAACCAAGCATTGTACGAAAATAATAAATAAATACTTGACAAAATAGTAGTACATCCTTGTAATTTCCAATTCTTGTTAGCGTGAGATACTTATTACATATTCAGTACTTATATGGTTTACATAAAAGATATACAAATAATAGTTATTTAAATATATTATTAAACACCCACTTTATTTACAATTGCTCGTAAAGCACATTTGAGCAAGTTCTGTACTAAAAAGAGGCACGAAACCAATTTGAAAAATATAAAGAATTATTTGTTACTTAAAATATTACAATGTAAATCATCTTTTCGCATATTGCATTACATAATCTTTAACTTTACTTCGAAAAGACTCTTTATCCTTAATAAACAAATCTGCTGCGTCTCTATTCAAAGGATCATCAAAGTTTAGGAGATCCTGAAAAAAAAAAACACAAGTATATAAAATACTTTCAGTATAATCGCACCAATTCAATACAGCAAAAAATGCTTATATACGTACAGTAAAAAGAGAATTTAAACCCCATACGACGTCTTTTAGTTTACGTGTTGGTGCCCATCCCATTCCATCAATGCTGCTTTGTCTTAAAATGGATAGACACACGTCACCATCCTCGCTTATATTAGGATGCCATAATTTTGTTAAGCATTTTACTACCGGTGGCTGAAAGATAGATTTAGAACATTGATCGGTGAATTCAATTGCAATTTTCTATTTAATTTTCATATTGTGCTCTTCTCTTTCCTTCCTATACGACAGTCCTGCCTAATATTTTGCTCACGAATTAAAGGTTTTTATCTCTTTGTTATATCGTAAAACGAGACCAAGAAAACAAAAAAAAATAGCTTATTCTCTTTATTTTGTTCTACAAAACAGTAGAAACATTTAATTCGTAAACAAAGTAGATGGCCATACTTTATGAAATCTTAATGAATTAATAGAGATATTATAATTAAAACATGCTCTGATTTGTCATTGATTTATCATGTATCTCTAAAATAATTGTACATGTGTGATAATATATAAAAATTATCGAACGTAATATTACCGTCATGTTGTACTCTTCGCTTATGTAAATTTGAAAATAGAAATGGCCACCAATCCAATATCCCTCATCTGGTATAATTAGCAGGATAAATTCATGAAGACGATGCGGATCTTTGAACGTGACTTGACAAGTTGCTGGCAAATTCTGTTCCATTTCCTGTACCTATAAGAAACATAATACAAATATCATTAGTACTCTTACGATGTTATCACGATATGCAAGAAATGTTATATCAAATTGACCTCTTTGACCAGTAATTTATCTCGTATTGAGACTCGCCTGTTGTAGTTCCTTGAATTCGCTATGTCATTGTCCCTTCTGAGCTTTCCCCGTAACGTGATCATATTAAGCTGCACTAGAAACTTTTTTTCACAAAAGGATTAAGCATAACGCTGTCACTCTCAAATTTGTTTGTAACATGTTAATATAACGTTACATAAAGCTCTAACGTACTTTAAGCAAGATACAAAGTAGAATTTACACTTAAAACGAATGTAATACCAACAAATTATTATATTGGTAAAATTGTAACAGAAAAGGACGCCAGAAGATAGGCACAAGTTACGAGAATTTTAATATTCATGAAATACAAAATACATCGCAATCGAACTAACGAGATATTATAATGTCAAAAAGTACGATTATTATCATTCGTAAAGGTGTTGCTAGGTTAGAAATACAATTCATGCATCTGTAATAACACGATATACCTTACGCTACCAAATTTAACTAGCTTCGTTTCCGTATCACCTGAGTTCTGTACATTAAAGAGTCTGTAAAGGAGGCTTTTTCATCTCTGCTTATTTTCAATTTATTCAATTGCGCAATGTGAATCTCCAAGAAAAAAATCACAAGTCTCGAGGTACTCTCCTCTCGGCGTCATGAATCATAAATGTCTTATCACATGAGAAACTAAATTTAGTCGTTTTCGCCGTATGCGTGTCATATCTAGATATCTGTGGTATCGTGACCGTTCATTTCTCGAAAAAATATTAATAAAATTTTACTTTACGAGTATTTTATCCAAATATTATAAAAATTTTGTAAGATTTTTCAAAATTTACAAAATTGTAAGAATAGATATACTGTGTTCCAAAACTCACTGCCAGTGCTGCACATCTATAATATACGTTACATAGACTATAGATTTGTAGCGCTGGCAATAAATTTTGGAACACAACCAAAATTGGTAATAACACAGACTTCTATACATACTAGACTGCTAACTCCCCTAGATTTGGCTTATGTAAAATGGTGCCAGATTTTATGT
>VBVR01006355.1:0-10438 GCA_011638315.1 Tetramorium parvispinum | reverse complement strand
ATATAAACTAAATATTTTACAGTAACAAAAGAAGGCAATTTCACTTCAAGTTGGAGTAAATATTAACTTCACTTCAAAAATAAAAGTGAAACTTTTCGTCTTTTCTCTTAGAGCGAATGAATTCACTCCATTAGAGTGAATATTTACTCTAAATGAAGTGTACTGGCCAGTGACTCCATGATTAGAGTGAAAATTTCACTCTAAAAATTTTAGAGAGTATATATCAATACTAGTGTATGATGCATGTTCTCAGAAGTTGCCCTCCAACCAAGATCTTGGCACGATAATTTTCGCCGTGGGAAAACAAAGAATACCGTACCCGAGTGTTTCGCTTAATGTTGGATTAAATCGCGCGAGGCGAACGCGGTCCGGCGTTTCGAAAGAATTTATGCGTTTGTTTACAACAAAAGTCCCCGTCTCGTTGAACGTTCCGGTTTTTCCCGAACGACGAGTTTCAAAAGTGCCCCCTTTCCCTCTGCCCTTGGCTTGCAGCAGGAAGTAATGTATGACGTTCCAGTTTACGAAGCTACGTATTTTCGCGCACGTATTGATATGTACATTTTTCGGCGTGGCAACGCGCGTGTCCCGTCGACGATTTATGACGATCCTTATCGACGTGGCGCGTAATGTAGCGAGATCAAAAATCAAGCTAATACGTCCACCTACACTCGGTTTTACGTTTCCTCGGCTTGTGTCGGATGACAAGCGTCGACAGCGAGAGAAATACGCGTTTCAATCTGTTTACATGAGAATAATACAGAATTGTACGCAAAGCAGCTTGAGAAAGCCAGTTTATATTTATTTCTAAATATTTCTATTCCGTATTTTTCGAGGACATCACCAATCGATATACTGAAAAAAAAAATTCTGATTAGAAACGGACGAATCAGAAAATCTTGTAGGCGTGATCAAATATTCTGGTTATTATAATAGAAATTTTGGTTATAATAGAACTCAATCTTTTATAACTGATAATCGGAATATTTAATCACGCCTACAAGATTTTTCTGATTCGTCCGTTTCTAACAAGAATTCTTTTTCAGCGTATAAATGATCGATTTACCTGCATTTATGATAACGATTCTTCGAATTTCGATTGAATTAATTATTCTAATAAGATCTTTATGCGATATAAGACCAAAAATAAAATTCAACCGAAAAAATAGAAGAGATAATAAAATGAAACAATCATTTTTTACTTTGTAATATAATCATTCTTTATTTCAATAGTTTTTTTAGTACGATGAATTATTTTTTCTATAACAATTTTTCTATAATAAAAAAATATTCTGATTTTTTGGCTTTAAAATGGTTTGACACGATGGAGATCATTTCTTCAACACTAGTAAAATAGTTTTTATTTTCAAAATTGAAATTCAATTTGCGTTGAAAGAAATTTATCAATAATGAAAAAATAACATCCGCAGTGTGAAACCATTTTAAGAATAGAAATTCAAAGTTTTTTTAATGGTATAGAAAAAATAGTTAATCATTCTAAAAAATATATATATTGACATAAAGAATGATTGACAAACAAAAAATGTTTGTTTCATTTCATCATCTTTTTTTTTTCATTTCCGAACCGGGAACTTTCAGATCTTATCACGTATATTACGCATCCTTATACTTTATATAAAGTTGGAAGTCGATGTCACGTATGATATATTATTACGGTATTCTCGTGTACGAACGTAGCGATATTCCAATCGCCTGCGATCGACGGGTGCGTCGCACACAAATACGAGCGATATCGAAGTAAACGGCTTGCAGGCATTGCTTCAAAGAGCCAAGTTCCAGCGCATCCATGTACGAAACTACGACTGACCTGTATGATGCGGAGAATGAGCGTGCTGTTCTGGAAATCGTACTCCAGGCTGAAGTGGATCTGGCCAACATTCTCGCTCGGTTCCGAATTATCGATGTACATGTCGACCAAGGAGATGGACCTGCTTTGTAGAAACGCTTTCTGCAATGAACAAACCGTCAATGCGATCGTTAATATCGTTTCCATTCTATTTCAGAGAGGTGTTCTACACCTCAGAATTTTTCCGAGAAAACATTTTGCTAGGAAGAACATATGTATAAGAGAGAAAGAAAGAGAGAGAATTTGTACTAAAACGCAATCTTCTTAAAATTGTATTACAAGAAAGAGATCTGGGACAGGAAGAATTAACTGTCGTTAAATTTCAAGTTTATTTCCAACACGGGAGAAGTCACTGTATATATCTTTATCAAGATGCGCCGTGTGCTATGTTAATTTAATTATATTGCAAAAGCGTAAATGCATTTCGTTGTAATTACAGATTAGTGTCTACATTAAATAAAATTATGCCGCTTATATGTTATTGCGATTAATCTTAATTTTGTTTTGCAACTTCAAGACAGTTCTTAATTACATACCGAGTTAGTAATTGTTTTTTTATAATTATTGTTCCAGCTTTGAAAAATAATGGATTTAATTTTAGATAATCCATATAATAAAGTCTAAAGTTTTTGTATTACTAAATTGGACCTTGAACTTTATTATATACAGTCCGTGTTAAAATTCAGGACATAATCTTATTTACAATTTTAAATGACACAATTTTACAAAAAAAATTCAGAAATATACAAGGAAAATATTAAGTGTATCATTAAAAAACACGAGTCATAAAGTTACAAATAGAATGCCGTTCTGAAATCTGAGATGGCAAATTAGATTGTGCGGGGGGGGGGCTTTACGAGATGGTCTTTGAGATTATCTCGTTATCATAATTGATAGCCGCGATTGTCGTCGCGTCGAAAATAAAGACGGGCTTTAGAAGGCTTACCGAGGGATGTTCTCCTTTGACATTCTGCAGCTGCTTGTTCTGCGGTCCGGTGGTTGGTGTACGAGGTTCCGCGCTTCCAGCATTGCTGGCGCCGCTTCCTGGTGCCGCTGTTGCTCCTGCCGCACCGCTCGCAGGACCGCCGCTACCACCTGCCGGAGATTTGCTAGAGGGACTACCGGTCGTTCTGGAAAAAAAAAGACGCGAAATTCATCACGTTACATCGTTCACGTCTGCATTTATCCCCCGATCTTTGTCTTTTCTCCTCTTCTTGTCTCCCGTCATTTTTAAATAAAGCAGCACCATCATAGAATTGTCTAGGACAGCGTTGAAGGGATACCAAAGTGAAACTTGACAATGTTTAGTTATTTTATTAGACTTCAAAGTCTAATTATCGCTATTACGAGGAAGGTATAATTTTCTATGTAACGTACTTGTTCTTACTGTATCACTTTTTTACATAATTACTAAAGAGAATAAGATGTTTATGTTCTTTTTACTTATTGTAAAATTCCTTTTATAACGTTAATCTACGCAATTCTCTACAAACAGGCATTCCACACACAGCAGGGCTTCTCCTATTATGCCGTATTATAATTTCATACATTTTGCGAATATTAAATATTCAATCAAATGAAATATCCGATTGATTAATCCAGAATCACGAAAACGCGAAAATTGCGATTGTTCAATCTTGACCCGCGCGAGCTGTGCATTCATGCAATTAAATCTGTCGCCCACAATTATTTCTGACAACTGCCCGCCGCGTTTCATTTTGCACGACGCTAAATTAACGGGGAAGGTCTCTAACGAGATAAATCGCATCGTACCGAAAATAACGCTTTAGAAACGCCCGATTCCTAACTGATTTGTAACTTGCTGACAGTCAAGGGAGGGAATAGGATCTTGCTCGCCCCATGTAACGCATGCACAGGCTTATCAATAGTGGCGTACATCCCAGAGATACGTTTCTGTAACGTACGTTAGGCATAATAGGCGATCTAGATAAATCTTATCTCGCTCCGACTACTATATCGTATCTACTGCGAGCAACACTATGCCGCTAATCGAGACAACGTTCTCTCTCGCAGGCACGCAAGCCGATACGCTTCCAGCATGTCGTCGGCTTATTAATAGTTGCTGTTTACTACCAGTCGCGAGCGTCCATAGCTGTGCAGAACGGCTGAAGCCACGGCAGGGGAAAAATGAATTTACAGCATGTAAAAAGGGGAGAAAAAATCGATGCGAGTATGCAGGTTGAAAATGCTCGATACGGAGAAACGCTAGTGACCTCGTCTGTTCTACGGAGTGAAAAGAAATCATTGCAGGTCCTACAGAACGAAAAAAAAGGTGTTCATCATCCAATAATTTTTGTCAAGAGTAATATCGGAGTATACAGATACTTGTACTCGTACGTGTGTTCGAGCTCCACGTATAAATACGGTGATCATCCGTCCTATATTATAGAGGACAGTTTTTTTATTTTAGGTGTCCTTTAGATTTATTTGTTTTCTTGAAAACCCATTTTTGTTCTTTATTTTTAAAAAAGTCCTATAAAATGTCTTATATTTCAGTCTTTATCACCTTTGTATATTTTGTGTAATATTTTAATAAAAATATATTTCATTTTTTTATACATTGTTTTAGTTTACAAAATTTTACATTTTTCCATATAAATATACATTCAGGGAAAAAAATAATAATAAATTTACCGTACACTTGTTTGTGAAAGAAGAGTAGGTGGCGGTGTCCTTTATTTTTCTAAAAAAAAAATATGGTCACCGTATGTGTATAAATCAAGACAATGAAGAATAACTATCAATTCCTATGTATGCAAATTAATATCGTGTATCAAATTTCAACAAAACGGGTAAACACTATTCTGCTAATCAACCGAAAGTATAACGGACGCGTTGTACCTTCGTTAATATTATACCAATTAAATTTGTTACACCCGTATTCACATATTTTTTTTTTATAAGCTCCAATTTGCAGGTACGCATTTAAATAATCTGCACAAAGCCATTACATAATTTAAAACGTCGATACCCATTGTTGTTCGTACAAAATGCAAAAATGCAAATCCCGTGTACTGATTTTTACATCGCGCAGAAATCAATCACGTCGCTGTGAACCGTACACATCTATCTCGCCCTTCCCGTAGGTATACGAAAGGCAGAAATACACATTCGTATAAATTCCTTTTATCCGATTAAAGGGAGCTCTCATGCACAGCGGATATATTTTACCGGATCGCCGAGCTCCCTTATTTACCGCGATTCTCTATTCATAACTCATTAATAAGAATGAGAAAAAATCCGGGAGAGTATTCCGTATAGGAAAGTGAATCGCGAGATCACCTGCGATAGCAGTCGGCATAAATTTAGATGACCGTCGTCGCCGTGGCATATAAAACCGATTGATCGCAAACAAGTTACTTCGCGACTGACACGGTTGTCTAAACGCCGTAGTTGCAAAATCTGAACCACGCATAATACTTGGCGGAAGATAAGTTTAAGCAAACGACAAAAATTTTGTCAATATTGATAAAATTGATTCGCCCTATAGCGCTGAATATTAATCAAACAGGTTTCCACAACCAAAATTAATGCTGCCGCGTCTCCGCTGTTCCAATATAGAATCTAATAAGAGGATACAACGTATTCGTTGCACAAGAAATTGAATAAAAGAGATATTGAAGGATCCAAAAAATTAAAAAATATTGCATCATAATCCCTACAAAATAAAACTAAATTTCCTCATCTCGTTTGGTACGTTTAATTAAAATATACGTTCACGAAATATTACCTTAATAAAATAGAATCATAAATTACAATTAAATTTGGTAATTATAACCAATTACTACCAGTTGTTATTTTTAAACTAACATTTCAAAATGTTAAAGGATTGAAAAGACGCATCCACCTCGACATTTCTCCAAATTAGTATCAAAATGACTAAAAGAGTCTACCGTTTGAAATATAATACGACGGAAATGGAACAACGTTGCAGTAAATGCGAAAATTAATATATATATCACGCAAGTTCTCGTATCTGAAAATGCAACTTTCCGCGATGAAATTCCGGTTTAATCGGCATCTACAAGTTCCGATTTTGTCACTAATTGCTCGATATTGTTCCAATATTATAACTAATTTTCAACAACTACGTCGTGAGCGATAATTGTCATAAGACATTCGCCCGCTTCGTTAATATACCTCCGGGCAAACGGGGAAAACTTTGGCATACAGATTTCGCCTTGATACCGCTTCCACAAACCGCCTGGACGCTTGTGCCGGTACACAAGAGAGTTTTGGCCCGGTAATTCGAGCTAACGCGGCAAGCGAGCACGGCATTTAAGCGCATTTGCAAAAGGTTAAGAGCGCACAATAGGTAAATCGTGTCGAGCGATAACGGAAACGTTGTTGGCGACACATTGTTTTCAGCCGGTGGCACGACAGTGCGTAACTAGAAGCCGTACGGGACTCAAGCCGGTGGTCCCGGGGCAGATGCACAGCTGGAGAGGTTCATTATATTCAGCCCGGTGAATGGCGAACCGCGCACTCGCGAAACTAAGTTTTATGAGAATACTGTGGCAGAAGTTACGCTGCGCCGTCGTGTACATTTATCAGCTCTCACCACGTGCAAATAGCATGATACGCGAGCTCGCCGCGTCCTCTAAAAATCCCGGAGTCCGAGAGTGGATAAACGCGTGATGAGCATCGGCGGAAATCAAATTTCGTCCTCTTTATCGTAATTAATTCCGTCCCAGATTACCCGAACCCAAAATAAATAGACGGAGTTATTACGACACGCGGGCGAACTTTCCTCGAGATTTTTTCATTTCGTTTTCACGATTTCGAGCTTTCATATAACGTCACGCGAGATTTTATGTCATATCGGTGACGATTATTCTATTCTAGTACATGCAACGTCTTTCAACGTTTTTTTTTTTAACTGTTAAAATACATCGATCGAGCGATGTTGACCTGTGACAATTAAAAAATATGGGAAAATTGTATGTCCATGTAATGGTAACAGTGAACGTTTGTACTGTAAATGCTGGTACAGTCGCTGGCCGTACAAACAAGATCGTCTCGTATCCATTCGACAGCAGGCGTGTATTTACGTATGTATCGTGATGTGTATTTATGCAGGCGAACAATAACAGTGCGGTCCGAGAGTAAAGAATAAGGTAAATCCAGTGGCGATCCGGAGCGGCCGATCGAACTGGACACCCTCGAGCAGAAAGCGCTATCACTACTAATAAAGACTGTGTGAGAAACAGTTTGACAGTACGATAGCAGACAGGCACAGAGAAGATAGTAGTAGTACGAAAGGAGAGAGAGTGTGGAGTTTGTCGTGAACGCAAACGCCGACTACAGACAGAACAAACAGCGTCGCGCAGTAGTCATCGATGCTCATCGACGCGCTAGACGCTTCGTCCGACGAGGGTGGGACTACTTACGCAGTTAAAGTAGCGCCGATCGATGGATCAGTGTAATCCGTTAGAGAAGAGAAATCGGAAGAGAAGATAGGAAGAGAAGAGTTAAATGAAGCGCAGCATAGAACAATGAATTCGTTCGTTAAAAGTGTCGCTTTTCTTTCTTAAACTCGCACAGATCGTTCATACTTACTCTAATTGCGCTCTGCGGTTCCGATCGTTACAGTCGAAACGAGGCATGAAACAGAAAAAGATCAGTGATTAATTAATTAACTGGGCACACAAGCACACGCCGCACGACGAATGAACCGATAGTGTTCGTGACATCGGACAGAGGGATAAAAGGAGCAACTCGGAGAGAGACAACACACAACACATTAAACGTCGCTTAAAAACACATCGGTCACAATCTCAAATCAGGAGCGAAGAGAATCACAAAGAAGAAAGGAAAAAAATACGTGCACACTGACACGACCAAAGACGGTTCTCGACTTCGGAATCCGGCTCCGTATTGCGAGCCTCGACAGCTTACAGATAATGCGATACTGAGAAATATCGTCGAGCAAACGTTGCAGCAAATTGTAGTTAACGAAGCGATAACATCTTCCAGCGCCAGCCATCTCGGGCACAAAGAAGTTTCAATACTCAGAGCGTGTGCTCGGAATTAATTGCCGTCTTAGTCGTTAAAAAGGGAAATTCAGTAGAAAGAAAAAGATTCATTACAATTTTGTTAACGTTGGATATCTTCATGTAATTGTGCGACATAAAATTATCCGTCGCGTCGCTACCTAGCATAGGATGGTCGGATTGTTAATTTGTAAATAATAGTGTCAACCATCGATAACAATTACATCAATTATTTCAGACTCCATATCCATCATTCAGAACCTTTCAGCTTGGGAAGTATAAAGTTTGATCAAACTTGTACGAGGGTTTATATAGAACTTCGCACATGTAAAAGTCAATCAGAAATTATCCAATTTATAAGTAATGGGTAATATAATGGTAATCAAAATGGGATACCTCATATTAATTACCGTATTCATTTATTAATATGAAATTATTACTTTTTTAGGAAGAGAGGAATTATGTAGAGAATATTAATGAAGTTGCTATCAGCCGATATTGTTATTATTATAGTTAGTAATATTATTGATTTCAGATTTATGTAAATCTCTTGAAAGATCATATAAAAATCGGTAATATTATACAGATGTACGTGATAATTATGTGTAGAACTAAGCTGAAATTTTGAAAACATTGAAAAAACAGAAGCTCCTTAATTTTTCAGCAAAAAGAAATATATGTATAATGTTTCTGTTTCACATTATACATCCGTGTATCGATTATGTAAGACCATTAATTTTTGTTTCTTAGGCTGTATCCTTTATGGCCACATAAACGCGGAACGCCTATCGATATTCAATAGCCACATTTGACTTCGCATTATTGCGGAATTATACTGTGTATGTTAATGTGTGCGCATGTACGCGTGTGTGTTTGTTAGGAATTCAGTAACTCTGAAACGAAAATAGATACATATATTGATAAATGAACAACATACTACGGAATACAATATACGATCTCGCGGACGATACCGTGGAAGTTTTGATATTAAATCAGCCATATAGCAACGTTTCGCTCGTTGCATTACATACTTTACCATATTAAAGATAGGGATGCGGGCATATGCGAGAAAATCGATATATACACTTGATATGTATAATGGTTGTATTTATTTTAGCTAAAAACCTTTCGGAATTAAGTTTTATGCAGCCATTTTTATCCCAAAGTACCTATCGACGCCACGGTCGATTCGATATCTTCAAATTTTAAATTCATATAGAAGAATTTATAAAATCAGCGAAATAAATGGATTTCGCATCAAATATTTTGCAATTTTAAATTGCAATCTAAATCCGCGATCTCAAATTAAAATTTATGCAATGTAACGTGTTTCCTAAACAATGTAAATGTGTTTTCCATCTTCGCTATTTTCCAGTGAAGATTTCCGTTCAAAAATATTTTTATTACAATTTAATAAACTATAAAAGAATGATATATATGTATATAATATAATTGTATATAATGATATATAATCCTATAAGCTGTGAATGTTCTATTTTTACTTCTCAAAATTTATGTTTTCTTATTTCATAAAATTTCATTGGATATTTTTTTAACTTTTCATCAATTTGGGTTTGTAATATTAAAAAAAAAACTATAGTTCAATAATATCGCATTAATAATTTTAAGACAAAATATTAAGAAAAAGTTCTACATTGGGACGATTTTGTCCTACATTATGAAAAACCACATTTTACTTAATTCAGAATACTATGTACGCGATTAATACAACTATAAAGAAGCACTGGTTTTCTCCTGTTCAAACTCCCCTAATCGGTCCCTCCGCATTCATTCTCACATCATTGCACGTTAAAATTTGTTGCGAAAAATTAGCGCCACGTATTGTTAATATGATAAACTTGTAGACATCTCAAGAAATAATCATTCTTCTCTCAGCCCTTTGTAAATTTCAAAATATCTTCTTTCTAAATTAGAATTTTCTTCTACAAAAAAGATGTTTCTTTCGTGCGCGTCTTTTCTCATCTGGAATGTATCAGAAGTTGTGGCGATTCTAGAGAAATTAAATAATATATTTGTTTGGATAAAGTACAAAAACCTGTACAAAAGGTAAAAATAATAATGTACGATCATCTCGTATATGAAACATTAAAGTGGCTCATATTGTTTCGTTACCCCAACATAGTGTTCCGCGAATTAATAACGTGTCCGTGCGGTACACTCACACGTACATACACTCTACAGGTTAATCGATAAAGTTACAAGTGGAGTACAACATAAGAACGAAAATGGCGCGCATACCCGCCGCCACTCTTTTGCCACACTCGATTTAACTCGATGTGAAGAGTGAGCAGCGAACACGTCGTAAAACGTACAAAAATGAATTGATTAAAAATGAATAATTAATTGTAGGGGAGAGTTGCTGAATGCGTACCGGTCTCCTAAATCGTACCTCTTCAATATTTTATAGTTTCATTTAATATAAGCAACATTTATTAATCAAAATATGAAGTAAATGAGAAATGAGTAATATAAACGAAAAATGAACATGTTACATCTTATTTTGTAGATGTTATCAGCATTTTAAAGAATTAGATACAAC
>VBVR01006354.1:0-10407 GCA_011638315.1 Tetramorium parvispinum | reverse complement strand
ATATTAATGTATTAGTTGTATTTAATTAATATAATAAAATTAAATATTTAATATTTGTTACCTCCAATTAAAATTCAACTTATTATGTTTATAAATATATTTATGGTTTTATGCCTTTTACAACTTTTTTAAATTGATTTTTAAATATTAAAGATGACTAAGTTTAAGAAAGCTATCGCTATTATTTTCCAATCGATATGTTTGTTCCAGACACAATGGCTAAAACACATACTACCAATAAAGCCCCGCGAAAGCAGGGCTTTAAGCGTTCGGGGCACAGTATGAATCCTGAACGTCCTACGGAAGGCTTGAAAGGAGTTGCCAAGGTACGAACAAAAGCAACTATTAAAAGATTGCAGATGTATCGCAATCAGAAACCGAAGCGCAATCGTGCCGGAAAGATCATCAGCCCCGCGCCGTTTCAAGGCTGGAACACTTCTGGGACCATGTCGCGCGTAGAGCCGTCCCAAAGGTGGTTTGGCAACTCGAGAGTCATCTCGCAGAACGCTCTGCAAAAATTCCAGAATGAATTGGGCACCGCCATAAAGGATCCCTATAAAGTCGTCATGAAACCCACGCAATTGCCTATTACCTTACTTCAGCAGAAGGCGGCGAACGCGCGAGTGCACTTGCTGGACACGGAGAGCTTCGGAAACGTTTTCGGTCCGAAGAAGATCAGAAAGCGACCGAATTTGGCAGCAACGTCGTATGACGAATTGCAGAAATTGGCCGAGAATAAGGAGGACACGTATAACAAGGAGAAAGACTCCAAGGACTACGACCTTGTCCGCGAGGACACTGGCGTGAAGGACGCACAGAGAGACTGGATCATGGCGGCGGGACAAAGCAAAAGGATATGGAACGAGCTGTACAAAGTCATCGACTCCTCCGACGTTGTTTTGCAGATATTGGACGCGAGGGATCCGCTGGGGACCAGGTCTCCACCCGTGGAGAAATATCTGAAGAACGAGAAGCCGTACAAACACCTGATATTTATCCTGAATAAAGTAGATCTGGTACCAACGTGGGTCACGCAAAGATGGGTGGCGATTCTGAGCAAGGAATATCCCACGGTTGCCTTTCACGCTTCCTTGACGCATCCCTTCGGCAAGGGCTCCCTGATAAATCTGTTGAGGCAGTTCGGAAAATTGCACGTCGACAAGAAGCAGATCAGCGTTGGTTTCATAGGGTATCCCAATACGGGAAAGAGCTCCATTATAAATACTTTGCGTTCCAAGAAAGTCTGCAAAGTCGCGCCTATAGCTGGAGAAACGAAAGTGTGGCAGTACATTACGCTCATGCGTCGCATTTATTTAATAGATTGTCCCGGAGTCGTTTATCCGTCGGCGGAAACCGACACGGAGAAGGTATTGAAGGGAGTCGTTCGAGTGGAGCTCGTTCAGAACCCGGAAGACTACATCGCCTCCGTCCTGGAAAGAGTGAAACTCGAGTACATTCGTAAGACGTACAAGATAAGCGAGTGGACAGATCATATTGATTTCTTGGAAAAATTGGCGCATCGAAGCGGCAAGCTTCTGAAGAAAGGAGAGCCCGACATCTCGATTGTCGCGCGTATGGTACTCAACGATTGGCAACGCGGTAAATTGCCGTTTTACGTTCCACCTGTAGATTTCCAGGAACCATTAGATCAAACAGCTAATACAAATGAGACAGTTATCACGAATGATGATACGTTAAAAGTCACCGGTAATAAAAAGACTCAAGAGACTGATAAGCTACATTCAAAAGAGATAATAAAGAATCAGCTAACAGTGACACAAGATTTTAGAAAAATACGCGTTGGATTGCCTTATTCTAACGACGATATTAAAACCCTAGAGCAGGATAAATCCTTCAGTGAAAGTATCGCAGAGGATGATAGTAGTGTGGAAAGCGAGTCGGAATCAGAGAATTCAGAGTCGGAAAATGCGAAAATAGAAAATGATTCGCGTACAAGAGATAAATCTGATGATTTGCAAAAAGCAGAAAATATGGATTTCCAAGAAAATAAAGAACGAAGTTCCTCAAACAGTGATAACGTTATCGAAAATGATACCACAGATAAAAAGGACTCTGATAAAGAAAGCAATGAATACTCAGATACCGAAATTCACTTGCCTGTTGAACAAGATAATCTAAAACAAAGTGTATTTGATGCCGTAGATAATGAATATGATTCCAGCGATACTGAAATATTGCCTTATAAAACAGTCTCAAGTAGCGATGCACAAAGCGTTTCATCAATATCTCGCAACAAAACGAAAGCAAAATTAACAAGCAAACAGCGTAGAGCTATAGAACGCGCTAGTAAAAGGAAAAAGATCGGAAGCGACTTCTACGAAGTCGCAAACGTAAAGAACAGGAATAGAAACAGGAAAATCCCCAAGGTTAAGAGGAACTAACTCAAATAATAAATTCTAGAGTAAATTACAAATATTTGTAAATCGCAAAGAAAACTTAACAAAGTGTTGTAAAATATACATTTTATGTTTGTCAAATTTGCTAAATCTTACGTTTTCTTCTGGCCTTATTCTTTTATGGCTGTATTCCAAAATTCACTGCCAGCTGAAAATTTATAGTGCACGTAACGTATACTACAGATTTTCAGCACTGGCAGTGAATTTTGGAACACAGCCTATAACACACAGAAGTAAAACAATATATAACGTAGATAAACAGGTGACGTATTCAATTGCGTCGCGTCACGTGAATATACGCAATAATGAGTGAATTTATGTTGACGTTTTCCAGGATGTTTTCTTTTCCTATTGCATTGCCTAGATCCAATTGCGTTTAACAAAGTAGGACACGACGTTGCGCAGCCGTTTGATGAACACTTGGTTGCCCTGGTAGGTCATCATGAAGTCCTTCATATTGTCAATCTTCAACTCGGTCTCCTGCACGTCTAGCGTGAGTATCTTAAGCATAAAGAACAAGTGCATAGTCTCAAGCCTAGCGTCGATGAAAAGCTTGGCGTCGAACTTCTCTCTGGTGAACGGCTCGGTGTCGCAACCCATTCTGTCCAGCACGGCCACGAATGTCTCGTAGTAGAGATCTATCAGTTCCTCAATCAAGTGATCCTCAGTCACGTCCGTGCTGGAGAATATGAAGAAGACCATTTCGCGCAGCGGATTGAAGAAGAGATAATTCTGAAAATCCACGAACTTGACATCATCCACCCGGCCGTTCTCGTCGCGATGGAACATGATGTTGTTCACCCAGAAGTCCGCGTGAATGATAGTGGACCACGGCTCCTCGGGCATTACTGTCCACATACCACGATCGAACGATTCGCTTATGGCAGCTGCGCACCGATCATAGTAAACGGTTAATTGCGGGTCTTCCTTTATCCTCGTTAACATGTCTTCTTGAAAGCGTTCGAACTCCTCGGTCTTCAAGTCCAAACACTTGCTGCGTTCCTTCAGTACTTCGAATTCTTCCGGTCGTTTGTACTTGATAGCCATCCCTAGCGCATGAAACCTCGCCACCGCCCGTATCGCGATCTTCGAGTGCTCAAAATCGCATCCTAATGATCAAAATAAAATCATTAATTTTGTAAGTAATAAATATTAAATGACTAAACGTACTTTGCAACTTCTGATAATCTTGTCTTTGTAATATCTGATAATCTCAGCTTCATAATTTCTGATAGACTTAAGTTTATTAAGTAGATAAACTAATCTGATCTAGTGCATAAGAGATTTTCACGTAATCAGTAAAAACGCAGTATGATGCAATTTTATTGCTCTTATGTCAAACAATTTTCACGGTCGGGGTTCTAAAAACATTATGACGTCATTTATGACTTGGCATTTCCTAAGTATATCAAGAGAAATCGTATAAAACTCAGAAAAAATGATGTCAAGGGAATTACCATTGCAAATTGCTTTTTTTGTACCAAAAGTCATAAATCGTGTTAATAAGGAAAAAAGTCGTCATTACATTATGAATATCTATAGTTCGACTTATTATATTCATCATTATTTATATTAGCAATTTATAAAATTCTATTAACTGTATTTTTATCATATATATTCGTATTTTTTATATTTTATTATATATTACATATAAATTAAAATTCTCGATTAATTTATTAAAATAAATTTATGAAGATTGAGTACTATGATTTGTTATTCTCATAAAGATTACAATTGTTAATCATAGTATAAATCATTTTAAAAAACTTAAATTAACATTTGAAATAATAGAAAAAAATTTTCAATTGAAGAATTCGAAGAAGCTTTTAAACAATTTATTATACTAGACTGAACATTTTTCTTTACGGCCTCTGAAGTAACAAGAAATTCTTGATTCAAAGCATAAACATAAAATAAACTTAAAGTTTATCACTAATGCGTTAATTAGACAAAATATTTTTATGCTACCTTTAGTTCTGTCACCATTGTAATAACCGCGTATTCTTAAGTTCTCCATCAGAATAACAGCATCATCGTCGAAATCAACATCTGGAGTCAACGATAATCGAGATTGATAATATTTAGGCAAGATGTCGAATATTTCATCATTTTTCAAACCCATCTCTCTCTCCAGTTCTTGGTAAGAAGGCACGATTTTCTCATACATAAAGATCTCTTTTCTGAACGTGTACGGGCTGTCGAAGATTTGCCGTTGGAATTCCGTCGGCGGCGGCATTTTCGCAATGAGATGAAGATCTTCCTCTTCCGCCTCATCGTCGCGCTTAATCACGGCGTGCACTTTGAAAATAGTACTACCATAATTCTCGCCCGGTTGTAACAGATTCTCGGTCGTATAGCGGACCACGATCAGCCGATCACCGAATGTGCGGCTCAGTATGGGTTGCAGCTCGCGCAGCTCAATCGTCTTCAACGACGGTTGCTGATCGCTGCTCATGATTGCTGGAAGTTTCGTGTCTACGTCAACTTACTATCACGTTTCTCGTCAGACCGATACTGAACCGAGCCGAGATATTATGTGTGAAAGAGGCGTACGCACGCGCTCGGGCGCGTCTCTCTGACATATCCCACACTGGACGAACAATCATTTCATTTGCGCGCCACTGCCTCCTCCTCCTCCGCATCTGAACCACTGCCTCCTTCCTACTATGCTTGTACGTACGAATATATTTCTGTAATGATTACATAATCACAATTACTCAACTATGATGCTCGTGGTACGTGTTACACGTATGTGCCGGATGAGATTAATTTCCGTGTAGCTGTGTGTTGTCGACTCACACATAAAAAGTTTCGTCAAATGATTTTTCGTGCCTAGAACGTTGATAATCTTCCCTACCAGCGACTGCCAGGTTCGTCTCTCTCTCACTCTCTCGCTCTCAGTCCCCTCCACGCCTGCGGCAATCAGTTTGTCCTGGTTTCTCCTTGAAGAATTTGTGACTATATGATCATGTGATTCATAATTTCCGTGTTCCATTTACCACTGTCTCTACAATGATCGCGCTGCTCTGTATAATAACTAATTTCTTTTGCAAGTATAATCCTCGTATAGCATTTGTTTCTTCGTCTATTGCAGTTAAAAATATGTTATTGATGACATTTCTTTTTGTTGGAATGGGAGATTAGATTAATTAACCTTTGGATCACAATCACTGAGAACGTTCCTATGATATGGCAGTAAAAAGAATAAATTTATTTCTGAAATAACAGAATGATATAAAAATATTTTTTTCTGGCACTCACATGGCAGTTGTATATAGCATATATAATTAAAAATTTTATATGTAAAATACGATTAAAATAAAGAACATAAGATACATATATATTGCATAATATAATCTCTGATCACTGATTCATAGCATCGTTTATGCGCTAAAACTTCCGACTGTTTGTCCTTCTCGTGTAAATTCGACTTCCATGAATGGTGATAAAATCTTTACTTTGGCCGGCCTTCTTGCTCGATCAATTTGCTATGAATATCCCATAAGTTCTACAAATGAAAGATAATAAACTATAAATTTCATTTCAAATTTATCTAGAATTATGACTAAAATTTTTACAAATAACGAAAACACAATAAATTTGAAACTAGACAAATATAGAGTTAATATTTTAACTAATGTATTCTTTCTATAGAAAAAAATGTTCTCTTTATAAGAAGGAAAATGGATATGTATAATTTAGAAAATTTTGATTTTGAGCATAAAAGTCATGGAGATAACTACCGCTTCAATTGTTTTGCACTGTGCGGCGGGGGATTGCATTTCCATCTTCCTCAATCAATTTGCGATGCACGTCACTGAGCGCCTAAATAGCATACAAATTGAGTTCGAGACGCAATTTCAACGTCGTACCTGATATCTCTACTCACTTAATCGATATCTCTACTCACGACAAAAAATGCTTAGTCAGCGTATGACAAGGCAGAAATGATTACCTTGAAGTATTTAACCGTTTTTACGCGTAATTCCAGAGTTGCATCTTCATCACAGATTATTAGCGTGCGAGGATGTTGCTGAAACGCGGATACCGTCCACATGTGGTTCACACCTTCCTCTATGGCTTTGTAAAGGGCAAAAGCTTTGTGAGATCCAGTGATAAGAATCATTACTTCCTTAGCATCCATCACGGTGCCGACGCCTACGGTCAGCGCCTGCTTCGGCACTTTGTTAATATCATTTCCGAAAAATCTCGCATTGGCTTCCAAAGTGTCTTGTGCAAGAGTTTTCACTCTTGTACGAGAAGCTAACGACGAACCAGGCTCATTGAAAGCTATGTGTCCGTCTGGTCCAATACCTACAATTTTAAAAGTTGTTTACGAACATGTACCTAAAAATTATTTGTAATTACATTTAATAACGCTGTTGTTTTACCTCCAACGAACAATTCGATTCCACCAGCCTCTTTGATCTTTTTCTCAAAATTATCGCATTCTTTTTCGAGATCCGTTGCATTTCCATCAAGTATATGGACGTTCTCCGGGTCGATATCTATATGTTTGAAGAAATTGTTGTACATGTAATAATGATAAGATTCGGGATGATCTCTCGGTAAGTCAACATACTCGTCCATATTGAATGTTTTTACATATTTGAAGGAAATTTTGCCTTGTTGATAAAATTCTATGAGTTTTTTATACATTCCCAAAGGTGTCCCTCCTAGATGGAAAAGAAAAAGAGAATGAGAATGTCAAATAACATATTAATATCATAATTAACCTTTAGTTATTCGGAGAAAACTTGTAGATTTCTAAAACAGAATGTATCAAATAAATATAAAACAAACTTTATTTTATTATATATACCATTCTATATAAAAAAACAAACACATTTACAAAAACTTTCTAACCCAATGAAACGTATAATCATATACATATAATTACATAAAATAAATAGAAACCCAAAAATTACATTGATATGTGAATAACTAAAGATTAATAAAGAAATGTTTAAAAAGATCTAATTTAGCTATTAAACATAGGTTTATTTTTATCTTTAATAATATACCTGTAGGGAGACCCAGAACGAAATATTTGTTCTCATCAGGTTTGAAATCCTTGATTTTCTTTAAAACATATTTCGCAGACCACTCCGCGACATAGTCCACATTTTCGCAAATTACCAGACGCATTATAAGTATATTTATTGCACACAATTGCACACTGTAACACAAATAGATACATAATTAATGCCATTTTAATATTGAATTATATTGTTAAATCCACACAAGATATGTTAATCATGCTGAAATTCATATTCTACTTTTCTTAGAAATTAATAAAATAAACAGCAATTGTCTTTTATTGACAGAAGGAGAAAATTCATGTTTGATTGTCTAAAAAGAATATTCAAGTTCTTCTTTGAGACTAGGGCTGCGTTCATTTTGGACACTCACGTGCTGAGAAGCATCATTTTATCTTTCTTCCTTATGTAATGAGTAATAAAGATAAAATGATGCTTTCAACGCGTGAGTATCCAAAGCGAACGCAGCTTATATGTTCTTTAAGTCTAAAATGAATATTTTCTGTTAAGTATGTAATAGTTAAGTAGTGTAATAGTGACAGAGTTTATGTTTATCATATGATGAGAATCTGCGATTCAAACTTTCTCATATAACACTCTATGACAAACATAGAAACAATATAATTATAATATTGCAAAAATATCTATGTGTACAAGCTCCAATTATAACATTTCTATGTAAGCTCGCATCGATCTTAAAATTTGTTAGGATACACATTATGTTTTCTTCTATTGCAAAATAAATATAAATTTGAATCATAGACTTATACAAATCTAATTGCATGAGTCTGTCTTCTAACTGAATATAAATTTGTCAATATATTACTAAAAATTGAACGGTTTAACAAATTAGTCATATAAAAGAAACATGCCTACGTAGTTAAAAGAAATTATTTAATCGAAAATGCAAGAGGCATAATGCATATTATGCGATGTAAGCGATGCTCAGAACAGGCTTTTATCTACAGTGAGTGCTATTTGCGCATTTCATATCTCGGAGATAAGCATGTGACATTAACCTTTTATCTTATATGCATAAGCACTGCGAAATAATGTCGTATATGTAGGTTCGTCCAAACGACACTTTTCAAACATTAGGTACATTAAATCTGCGAGATTAATATAAAATCGTAACCCATTAACGAGCTATAAATATACACTAATCTGTATTTACATATATTATCTTCTCACAAAATTAGCTTTTTACAGGCAGATCACCAATGAGAACTGTAAACAGACCCTTCGTATGCCTAATCAAGATTACAAAAGGTGAATATTCAACCGGAGTATTCAAAATTCTTATCGATAGTCACGCACGCACGTTATCTCGCTCGCGAGCACTCGCTTATCACCTTTCGACCTGATCGCGAAGCGCGCAGCCTTCTTTCCCTTCCTACGAGTTTGGAGTTGATAGCCAGGCAGCTGTTGATCCACCGTGAATTAATCGAGGACGGAGGGCCGATCCGCTTATCTCGCTATCTCTCTCCCGCTTCTGTCGCGACTCTTCGGACAGAGGATGCCGTTCGGGGAACAACGTAGGTGCACGCACCTGCTGGACGAGTCGCTCGACGAGTCGACAAGACGGGAGTCGTGTCGGCCGCACCGCCGATCGGTCACTGGATCAGCTGACTGCCGCGTGTTAACCTAATCCTGCGGTCTGCCCTCGAATGTGGCGGCTCGCCTGGCTTCTTTTCGGCGTCAGCTCATCATCTCGCGCGAATCCTTATCGCGGCTACTGTAGATAAGGGCCGCGATCCGGGTCTGGCACTGCGATGCGATTTTTATTTATGCCTGTTCCTTATCGCCCGCGAGCTACGACGAATACCCTCGACGTAAACAAGTGTTACATTCGTCATGGCCGCACTGTGTTACACTTTATGCACTTGATATGAAATGGATGTATGATTAGAAGAGAAAGAGAAGAAACGGAATGTAGATATGAATATTACTTTGGCAGAATAGCGCATTAAATTTAGAGTTAAAAAAGTTATATATATATATTAATAAATAATAATTTATAGATATTTAAATTATTTAATTTTAAATTAAGTTAGAACTACGCGATCGACGCGCGCGATATATCGATTATCGATTCGCGCTCGTCGACCGCGCGTTGACCACGTGAGCACCCTTGGCGCCCGCGAAGTTGCCCGCGCGGGAAACGAAGCCGCGTGACGTCATTCTCGTCACACTTCTAGAATTCACCGGACATGGGACGTCGTGGCTCCGGGGACGAGTGGACTCGCAGCCTATTTACGTGGTAAGGAGAATTTAGATTCACGTTGCATTTATTTTTCACTGCACGATCCATCGCGTAGTTTCGTCGCTAGGATTATATGGACGGACGGTCCTTGAAAACGCACCGTTTGCGACTTCGTCGATCGAAGACGCGTCGCGTGAACAATAGAAAAAGTACGGCGCTCATGTTTTCGAATACTACAAATACCGCGGATCTCTACTTAAAATATTAATTCATCTAATTGTTACAACGCAATTTACAATTATTGTCATAATAGACGAGTGCACCAGGCATTTGATATTCGGAAACGCGGAAAATGCGGGAACGCGAGATTAACGATCGTACAGTACAACGTGCAGCGACGCCGCTTCTTACGACGCGCGGGAAACGGAATCGCTTGGCCCGCTTGACATTATTCTCGCGTCGCGGCTGCACGAAATTGTCGCAAAGGCGCTCGTAATAATGTGTGATTGTCGTGTCGTGTCGCGATTAACCGCAGAATTGATGAATAGCCGCGATTTTCCGATCGGCTTGTGTCCGCGCGGAAACAATAACGTACGTGAATATCGAATTCATACTTTCATAATTATGAATTTTTTATAATTGATCATAATTTTGATACGTTCGTTGCGAGGTGTCGCGAGCTTACGACGAGTCTACCGTTTTGGCGCCTTTTTCCATCGTGACGTAGCGAAGTGCGCGATCGCTAGTT
>VBVR01006353.1:0-10443 GCA_011638315.1 Tetramorium parvispinum | reverse complement strand
CAACGGGGTGCCGGCCGCCGCCACCACCACCGCCACCACCGCCGCCGCCGGCCGGCACCCCGTTGTTGCTCTGATACGCGTCCTGTTGCTGTTGTTGCTGCTGTTGCGTGGCACTCGCCTGTTGGCTGCCCGTCACATTGCCAGATTGGTTATTACCTTCTCGCTGCTTCACCTGGCCGGCCGAGCCGTTCGTGCCGCCGGGACCGTTGCTGCCGTTGTTGGAGCCGTTGTGTTGCTGATGCGGCGGCGAAGGTGCCCCGTGATGGTGACCGAGCATCACCGTCGGCTTGATGTCGCACGAGCTAGCGCCGGATGCGCCCAGCGTGTCCTGGTGGTGCATGAACGCGCCCATTACCGCCGCGTGGGCGACCGCCGCTTGATACTCGCTGGTAGTACCGCCGCCCAACCCGGAAAGAGGATTACCGCTGTTGTTGTTATTGGCGCTCGTCGAGTTGTTATTGTTCGTGCTGGAGGTCGTGCTGGCGGTTATGCTGTCGGGCGTAGCGTCCTTGGGCGGTGTCGGCGGGAAGGAGAAGAGATGGTGGCCGCCGCCACCGTGACTCGACAGACTTCCACTGGTGGGCGGCAGCGAGGATCCCAGAGGACTCTGCGGCTTCTCGTCGTTCACAGCACCGCCCGTAGTCGCCGTCGTCGCGGGGAATCCCCAGGGTGTCTTCGAGGTGTCCGCGCTGCTGCCGGACAGCCACGGGTGGAGAACCGAGCTGTGGAAGTGCGGCCGACAGACTTGGCTAACTGGACCGCTCGACACGCCGCTACTCGACATCCTTGCTGAAAAGCAAACGGAACATGAAACATTAGACGGATATAAATTGCCTGTATCGATATGTGTGTAATAACTAATTAAACAAATAAATTCTCATCACGAATTATATCCTTCATCATTACACATTACGACGCCGACGAATAGTATATATATATATTTTACAATGCTTTTTATTCTTAAAATAAAAGCAACGGAAATTAACACCCTGCGTTTAAAGCATTGATCGCTCCAGCTATCAAAGCGAGTTTCATTGCCGCTGCGAGCTGCCGTAAATATATTTTTAAGAACTCTGCCGTACGATCGCGCGGACGGATGAAGAGCTCGAGCAGATGTGCATGCGATTCGCTCGGGGATTGCTTTATCTGAAAATAGTAGCCTCGTGGAGTATAGATAAAGTCGCAGCAATGCCCGTATTGCCGTCATGAGAAGGAAGAACCTGATTTGTGCGTGCCCAGAATGATAGGATTTTACGCCGGTCGTAAAGGCTACCTAATTGCGGTAGACGTCTTAATTAAGTGCGAGGCCTGCTCGCTCGGGCACGGGAGTGTTACGACTCTTCTTCCCTTGTCCTTATAGACGAATGTATCACTCTTCGATCGAATTTGAAGCCACTCGCGATTCGCCTTATACACATCGAACCTGCGCGCCCGGGTTACTCAGGCGTAATTAATTCTTCATTAGCAATCTTAATTTTTTATTTATACGGCATCAGGAGCGTGTCCGCCAGCGTGATGCCGCACCGACGAGAGATCGCGTTATGTATGCGCGCCGGCTCGACGATCCACGCTCGTCCGTTTTATCGTGCTTATCGACAAGAAAGTGCGCTATGTAAATGTCGGACCAAGAAATGGTACTGTTCGCCTGACGCTAATTGCGCTCCGAGTTCGAATTAGACCGCGTGTCGCATGTGGAAGTCGCGCGAGTGTAATGATTTGCCGGTAACGTTTTTTTATTCCCGATAACGGCTGGCTTTGCTTTAGACTCGCATTTTCCAGTTCTCTCCATACAGATCGTTGTAAAATCGCATCGGAACACGTCTAGGACGTGCTGTAGATTAAAATTTGATGATTTTTTTTTTCATTAAAAATTGAGACGATCGCTAATGAAACTCTCGTGTGCCAATATAAGTACAATAGAGCTGATATAAAAACAGCAGTATCTTTTTAATGTGAAGATAATTAACAGCCGAAAAAGCTGCCGTGGCGTGGTTACGATATCTAAAATTAGAGTTATACTTATGGGACAAAAATGAATGGGCAATTACGGCCATCCTGTGACGATACGGTCACCTCTGTCATTAATGACGGTACAGAGAGCTCATAACGCATCAAATTAATTAGCCTCGGTTATTATCTTACGACAACAACGACGACGACGACGACGACTAATTAACCGATCCCCATCTTTCGCCGTCAGCCAGGAAAGTGCAGCGTTCTTAATATCCGTGCAAATTTGCGGATGCACATTGTTGCCAGCGAATACCAGAACGTGCATGCAACGCATGCAAACCTGCTTACTTGGCCCCAAGTGGCCGATCGATATATCGAGTGGTTCTTGCTAACAACGCCCGCTCCACCACCTTCGCGACATACGCTGATAACAAGATGATATTTTGCCAAACCGCGCTTCGTCTTGTCTCCGCCCCTCCCCCCCCTCCTCCTGGACCTCCTGACCGTCTCTCGAATTATGAATATTAATTTTGAGCCCCGAAAACTCACGTTCGCATTACGAGAATCTCGCACTTCGTGCAAACATCGGAGAAAAAATGTCTAAAATCACAAGTTCTTCCGCAAATGTATTCGCAACATGGGCGAATGTAAATTCCACAATTTTTAATAAAATTTTATTAAAATTGCGAATTGTATAGTTCTATTTTCTAGAGTGTAGAGATAAATCTGAGACGAGATACAAGCGAAACGCTCGTTGGCGTATCGCGCGCGTTGCAAAATGGCGGCGGTATCTGCGAAAAGACGCTGTCTAAATTTAGAGAAGCGCGAAACACAATATTACGAATACAGCGTGCGGCGAGATGAGCAGCTGCGGCTCTGTAATTAATCGGAGCCAACGATGGCCTGTCTGTAATTGGATCCGCTGCATCGCAGCGCAGCCGCAATGAAAAGTAAACAAGCTCTACGTGTAGCTACGCTTTCGAATCCTCGACTATTTCATTACACCTTGATATTCATCCCGCTAACGTTATGCAACATCTGTACGTAATATATTGTATTTTTTTACAACGACAGCAGTGCGCCGATGCCAATTCCACGTATTCCAATTATCCTAGACACGCAGCGTTATCACAGATTGCATAGGTTTTCAACAAAATATCACTGACGGAATGACTGTGTCAAAGTCGCTTCATGTCAGAATCACTCTTATCGTAACGACGAGCAAGATGGGAATCGAAGCTAAAGACGGAATGGTAGCGGCGAGAAATGCGCAGACAGAGAAGAACACTTCGCACTCTCCACGCAATAAAAACTTCCACGCTGAGCGATATTTATCGCTCTTTCCAATCCCCCTCCTCGACCCTCGTCGTCACGACTCGGTTTTTACAGGATTTCACGGGACTTTTTGCCGGCTCTAGTCTCTCCCTCGCGGCACGAAGTGGCGAAGCTCTTCCGTTTCCTTTCCGTTACCTTCGCGCCATGTCGTCTTTGTCTTGCCCTAACGCGCTGACATAACTCTCGCGTGGTTATCTCGATAATATTTCTGTCACTCTCGCAATTTTATCTGCGGTCTTCAATCGGATGGGGAACGCATCCGCACAATATGGCCGACGGACGAACGGTCAGCTGTTCGCGTGTCTTTTCACCTCGTGCCTTCGTGATATTCCAGCGAATATCGAAGGGCCCGCATCAGTCTCAGGAGGTAATGCTCAAGGACAATGGACATGAATCGTTGAACGCCGGTCCAACTGATTGTCCAATAAAGTCATTGAGAGTAATAACGTTTCGTTTCAATCTCTCGAAGATACAAAGGCGGGTAAAGAATGTTTAAAGATTAAAAGATCACCGATTCAAGCGTTGTAAATCATGCTTCCTATAAGCGGCAGCTATGCATTTTCGACGGATATGATTTGTTCGCTTCACGAGAGCCATGTCGGATTCTCCAGAATAACGTATCCATTCATTCTTGTGGCTCCGCTTTTATGAACCCAACCGCCAGTTTTCACACGCGCAATAATCGTGCTCCATAAATCGTTCTATGATGATTACGCTGTTCAGCGCGAGTCGAAAACTTGGCAGCGTGTCGCAATAATGTAACGTCAGCTTGTCGGAGTAGAAGGAAAAAGAAGGATGTGGACGAGTATTATTATTGCGCTATGTAGATCTGGCGGTTTTTTTGAGCGTCCATTCCCAAGGTGCTCGTTAGAGAATGAGTCCTGTCCAATACGCCGCCTCTTTCTTTCTCAATCACGAATTCGTCTTTGTACTATTAAGGCAAGATTGACCGTCGATCGAGCCAAAAAAAATACCAGACTCGAAAGGAGGTCCACGATGCCCACGTACTGCTTGCCGTATATTAACGATGACATTATGCTAACGATATCGATTTTCTCCGCAAGCTGTTCTCATATATCAAATTTCAACTCACAATTAAGTCATCCGGGAGGCTGAAGAGAATGGAAAATCACAAATCACTCTCGCGAGATTCGGGCCAGGCAAATCCGCTTAGAAAATACATTTTCTGCTTCTGCCGTTAGCCGCGTCGTTTAAATTCCACAGATATCGTTTCGCTTCTCGCGATATTATCCGATCGGCTGATTCCTAGATAATAACCGGAGGATTTTGCACGGTATCACGCCGTTCGGTGTATCATGAATATTCATGAAAAATCCGTGGATACGGTCACTGTTATATCGCGCGAACGAGATCGACACGACTGCAGATAACGCACTCAGTCCTTTGACTACATATACGTTCATATTTTTTTTTGTCCTCGCTAATACAGAACGCCGGGGCAACGTGCATGCGATCGTCGTAAAATTGCTGGCGATATTTGTAAATTTTTTGTCCAAAAAAGGACGGATCGCGCCACGGGCCACGCAAATTTGTATCCCATCCCTCGGATTTAATAAGATAGCTCCGAGCGATCGGGTCGATCGTTTCGGCTCGGACACCGTCTCTCTTGCTTAAGCGTACTTAAAATTCGCTCGTCACGGGGCGAGCGATAGGCGCGATAACGTCAGAGACGGTCCACGCCTAAGAAGCGCGAGATCAAGATCGGTTCGATTAATCGCTTACTCGATCGCCCGCAGTCAAGCGCGAGATGATTCAGGAGCGCGCCCGCGTCCGCGCCCACGCGTTCGGCGGGTACGCGCGGTGGGTGCTCCGCGTTACTCGCCGAGAACGGACGACATTCCGTAATAAATTAATATGATAATCGATACCGTCACCGATACCGGAGCTCCGAGCTAGCGACGAACCGGAAATAAATCGGGTTCATGGCGCACCTGCGGAACATTGTCGACCGCGTAGTTTTTTCCTTTCGTTTCCCCCCTCCCCCCGCGTTTTTTACGCCGTGAAAAACCGCCGCACGGAAACCGGCGGCTATTACGTAACCGATACGCAATTCAATTGCGCCGATTTACATTTATATTACTCCGGCCGCGGACAAAGATCAAAGCGGCGGAGTGAAAGCCGCGAAAGGCATTTTCCAACGAGTGAAACGACAAATTCAACAACGCGGAAAAAACAACGCGACGATACTATTTTTTTCGGAATCCGTTCTACTAATCGTGCCTGATTTCTTTGTTCTCTTCCTTTCTTTGCAGTTTGATTTATATCTTATGATGACTATTAAGATGTAAGATATCATTAATAATGTGGTAATATTAAAGCGGGAACGTTTACTCTGCGTGAAGCATGATAACATTGTCGGAAATATAGAATATTATGCAATTGTTTGCTCGTTAATTATATATTTGATATCTTTTATTGCACTGTCGAATATAGTTTCGAAGGGCAAATGGGTCATTGAATTTCTAGTCGATACTTTTACTTTTATTTCTATTGTTTATATTGTCTAATTATTTCCACGAACTATTTCGCTATACTTATCTGCAGTTTACTGTCTATTTATTTCCACGAACTATTTCGCTATACTTATCTGCAGTTTACTGTCTATTTATTTCCATGAACTATTTCGCTATACTTATCTGCAGTAACTATTTTTACCTACATAATAGCAAAATATCAAGATTATTCCCCAATCGAAGTAAATAGGTGTAGATAAAGTAGTAACATAGTCCGCTTATCATTATTGTCCCCCCCCTGCATTTCTTTCCATCTTTTAGCGAAATATATTCCTAGCTGAGGGGAGTATTTCCATAAAAAAAAAAAACTATCGCGAAGCTTCTACTAGCCAGATAACGAATAATTTGCAAATGCGCGTGGCCGCGGTCGCATACGCCGGCGCGGAACTTCATCCTCGCAAATATCTATGTTTATCTCGCGAATGGACACGAAGCGAAATCTCTTTTTCTCTCTCTTTCTCTCTGTCTCTCCCTTTCGCCCGTTCGTATCGCACACAAAAGCGGGTACTCCAAATAATTAACCACGCCCGAAAGAGCGCGCGCGAACGCTCGCACTTCGCTTTTGTGCGAGACACGGGACAAAGAGGGAGCGAGAGGGAGAAAAGAGGCGATCTCAAAGAGTCTAAAGGATTCAAAGCGCCGGGCAGGTTCATCTGAAAGGACGACTCGCCGTATCGTATCAGGAAGCGCGCTTTATTTCCCGGCCATTTGCCTTCGACGTCGCGTCCCGTCCCGGGACCCGCCGTCGAAGCTCAAAGGAGGAACGCGAAATCGAGATGCAGCGCGAGCTTCAGGCGCGATCGGGGTCGTTACTGCGTTGATCTTATTAATGAAGAAATATCCCGGGGCGATCCCGCTGAAAATTACCGGGCGTATCTCGTGCGTTTCCAGGCGAGGAAGGGAATTTCCGAGCGAACGCCTTGGCTTCGTTACCATGAGACAGCAATTAATTATTTGCTCAGAGAATAAACACGACTTATTCTCCCAACGCGGATCTCTAAACTGTGAAGCAGCACTTCATTATCATTCCACGAGAAGGAAAATATATTTTACAGGGAACGATTTGCATCGAGATGTTGCACCGTCATGACTCTCTTGAGGCATCGATCGAATTAATTCGTTGTTATAAATAAATAGGAAACATGAGAAAGAGGGAAAAAATGAAGATCGAGGGATCTCGATATGATTCAGATCGTAATTTCTTTTTAAATGCTCGACTGTCTGACAAGCGAAGCTCCAATTAGTAACGTTAATAAGAAATGATATGCTTAAAAAATATCGCCTCGCTTGAAAAACATCCGCCGCCGACCGCGCGTGAACGCGTTATTTTTGCATGGCAGCCTTGTTAGCCATGGGCGCGCGTGCGAGCTTACACACGTGCGATAAGCATTGTTATCGCAGAGCGTCGACAAGGACGAGGAGCCGCTCCGCTGAATTCCATTTTCCGTCGAAAGAGAGATCCTCCGATGGAAACTCGCTCGTCATTATTCCCGCGGTTAGCGAGAGGGCCAATTATCGCCCGTAACAACGACGGCGAGACGCACGCAATCTCCGCGGTATAACTAGTTAACAATTCTCGCGCGAATGACTTTCGTTAGAGGGGATCCGCGGGCGCGGGGGAGGGTTACGCAGGTCTACCGAAGGCCGGTTAAGCCCCGGAATGCCCCGAAAGTATCCCACGGGTAAGGAGCCGCCCCGTTGCAGCGGGAGCTCTCGCGCGCGCGCGCCTTATAATATAATTCCGGTACGTGCACGAAATTCCCCCGTAGAAAATAACGTCTCATTTCATGTTGGCCGCCTCCCTCCCCCCTGCCGCTTTCGCGTAATAACATGCAATTTCACCCTGTATTCTCCCGTCCGATCAAGCTTTCCTCTCTCTCTCTTTTTCTCTCACAAAAGGCGATCGGGAAAGTGTGCTCAGGCGAAAAATATACGGCCTAAGAGAATGTAAGTAGAAATTCATTCCACGAAATTGAATTCCCCGTTTCACGAAGAGTTCGATGCCGAGGTCGAAGATCAACCGCGGTAGTCGCGAGATCTCTTTTATGGAACGAGCTACGATTTTTCCAAATATACCATTTCTCGCTTATTGTCTACAGTATCATATCTACATATCATGGTCTGGTGAGAGAATATCGTTTAAACACCGGCGGGAATTAATCGCGGCGCGTTGGTAGAATCGTTTCTAAAATCTACCCTAAATTCCCGAAGCGCGGTGGCAACGGAGGCGGACGATCCACCTCGTCCGGGATGCGGAGCTACCGCGGCGAACGGAGGAATCGCGCTATGTCTGTGTCGGAGGTGAGAGGAGACTACGGAGGGAACGAAACGCTGCGACGAGGAGGAAGATTGATCGCGGTGAAGCTGCATCTGCTACGATGAACTAGACAGAAAGAGAGAGAGAGAAAGAGAGAGGAGAGGGGAGGGAGAAGAGAGAAAGAAAGAGATAGTGATAGAGAAACGACGGGAGAGAGCGACGAAGAGGCCCTTCGGGAGAGGCTCCGCCTTCAGCTGGCGTGTGCATTTGCGCAAGATGGCGCCGGTCGGTCGGTGTGTGCCGCGATTGCACACATTTTGCACACCGGGGCAACGCGCGCGAACGACGCCACGTCGACCGACCACGTTCAGCCGTGCCGCTCCGGCCCGAACAACACCGGATCCTCTTCTCCTTCGTCGTCGTCGTCGTCATCGTCATCGTCGACGACGACGAGGGTACGAGATCGCGCACGGCGGAGAAGGGAGAGGAGCATGGCGAAGGAAGGGACAAGATCTAACTTACAAAAGAGATAGAGAGAGCGAGAGGGAGAGAGAGAGAAAAGAGAGCCTCCCGCGTGGCCCCGCAATTACGTATGCACCTCTCTCAGACCCCGCGGGCTTCGCGGTTGGCTGCGCTTCCTTCCTGTCTGTGCCGCAACCACTGTGTATTATGCATCCCGCTCTCCGTGCGCGTCCGCCTATCTTGTTTATTTATTTTTTTTCCTTTTTTAGCATCACTTCTCGTTGTCCCATCTCTCCCTCCCTCCCTTCCTCTCCGCCCGTTCGCTCCGCCGTCTATTTATCTCTCGCTGAATGTGGCTCGGGGAATCGAGGGAAATATTCCGGCTTCGCGGCGTCAAGTGTGCGTGAAAGCGTCTCGCGAATATAGTACAACTTAGTTTTGTTAGCGCTTCTAAGAAGATTCTGACTACGCAATTCTACTGCATATACTACTTTACTAGTAGATATTATCGGCAATTTTATTTATAAACAGGCAGGCTCTCTTAGTTTTCACATATCTATAAATTAAACTGTTTTCGAGTTAAATTGTCATAATATTACTATAGTAATTAAGACCATTATACTTCGAAGGATTGGATGCTCAGTAGTTGTCGACATTTTTCCGCCCTACTCATCAACGGCTGTCAAAACTCAAGACGCTCGGATTTTCCAACGCGGCCCTATCTCGAATGATGAAAGTCAAAGGCGACCGGCCGTCCATACGGCCGAGTCATACGGCAGATTTCTGTCGACGAAGGAAGAAATCGTCGACGCGCGGATGCTCCGGCCGGAGAAGAAGTCGCAAGAAACTCCGCGCTTTTTCCGCGCCGTCTCGACGTACAATCGGACAGCAGATTTGATTCTGATTAGGAGCGCCGTTTTTTGGGGGCCACGAGCTAACAGAGGGCCGAGTATGATCCATGCACGTCGGCACGAATCAGGGATATCGCCTTCCAAGGGCCTCAAGATCTGGCCCGGCTGTATCGTGTTTCTTCCCCGGTCCCTCACGCACTTTTTGGCCTTTTGCCTTCCCTCTCGTTTCTCTCCGTCCGTCATTTGTCCTGCTCTGACGTTCCTACTTGTGCCTTCTTTCCTCTTGTTTTGGGTTTTCCTTAGCACGTCGTAGAAACTCGAATGAAACGCACGTCTCCTTCTTCATCTTCCTTTCTTTTTTCTTCCTTATCTTCTTCTTCTCTTCTCGTCCTTATGTCCTCTATCTCACACCTATATTTCTCTACCTACGCTATGCTTTTTCATGCTTGGCTAACGGCGAGGAACCGAAGGAGCTATCGAGATTACGTACATCTAGAGTGTACACACCATCGGCCTAGCGCGCCTCTCCTCGGAACGATTCCCCTTTTTCTCTTTGCATGACGCCATGAAATCTTTTCTCGCGTGTAATTCTTTAAAAGCATAGAATTAGAAACAGCGATTTATTTGTTATATACACTGACTATACACAGAGTAATAGAAAACTTCGCTTTAGCAGCATATTCAAAAAACTGACGATACGTCTAGAACAAGAGAATCTTATATGAAAGTCCTAAACCAAAAACAGAAATTTAAACTTAATTGAAATAAATAAAGTTGTTTTCGTGGGAAGATTATTGGCTTTTGTTTTATTTCTAACAGTCCTACAATTCGTTAAATAATCATTTCATAAAATAAATAGCAAATAAAATTGCTGCAAGAAAGCATATTTTTTTTATTTCTGAAGTTGCTAATATAAATTTCTCTCGAGATCACGTTCACGACTTCCTCTCACAGTAGACACTATTCCTTTTTGCATAATTAATTACACTTTTTTCTGTGTAACTGTCAAGTGTTGTTTCTTACGTTATCCCGCAGGATGACTTCCTTTTTA
>VBVR01006352.1:0-10445 GCA_011638315.1 Tetramorium parvispinum | reverse complement strand
CACTTAATTAGCACCTAAATAGCACTAAATTTTTGACCTAGTGCGAACTTGATTTGCGATGGTGGGGGGTCCAGCTTAATAGAGGTAAAATGTAATATAATTCGGCAAAATAGAAATAACAGCAAATTAAAAAGCAAAGAGCTGTAAAAGTTTATATCTTTTCTATCTTCACAACTGATTGTTCATTACGCCTACTGATTCGTCTAATGGACTATTAATAATAAGCTCATCAATATTCAATTAAAGGAGACAATATCGCTGCCAGTACCGTATATTAAACATCTATAAATCAATGCCGTTAATTTACGTAAATTCATTCAGATTACTGTGCGGAAAAATCTCATCGAAAGATATACGGACTTGCGAAGGTTTTTTGCAACCGCTAAGAGACGCCACGCTACTAGCACGCAACTTTCGAGGCCCCATTTTCGTCGAGTGTAATTTGCGAATACATGTCGTATAACCGTTTGCAAATATATGCAACGTTTACGTCGCGGGCGTCAACGAGGTTGAGCACGTGTCGCGCGTGGGATCGTTCTCTTTACGCAACATCACCCAACAGCATGTAAAAGGATTCGAAGGTCGGAATTTTGAGATACACCCGCGGGTGTAAAGCCATGAGACTTTCTATTTTCAAAGAGTCTCTGCGGAAGCCCAGACCAAAGTACTTTATGTCAGTTCACAGAAACCTTAAACCAAAATTCAACAAAATTCGAGCAATATCATAAAATACCCTTCGTGATGTTTAATCACAAATTAAATTATTAAATCCATCTAATATATCTGCCAAAAAAACCTCAGTAAATTTTAAAACGTATAAAATTACCATCTACCAATCTACCTGATTTTATATTACCCATTTTACATACGCATCCGCTATATAATTTCAATTACGAATTTATAGTGGAATACAGTATACAAAATACCCACAGTACATCAAGATAACATTACGGAAGATAATGAAGGAGCATGCAGATATGAATGAAAGATCGCTGATTTAATAATTGACACGCCAAGGTGTGTCTTTTGGAAGGTGGGAGTTCTTCACATAACCAACGCGAACCATCTAAAGCCGCAGGTGTAACAGTAGAGGCGCGAATATGGTGTTCGTAGAGCGGAAGAGCTCCAAACGCTTGGCGGATGCGAAGGAAGGAAGAAGACGGAAGAAGGAAGGACACGTAGATACGAGGAGGGAGATAACGTAAGAGGGGAGGGAAGCGCACGTTAAGACAGGTGGTGCGGATAATAACGTCTAACGGAAAGTGCAGGCTGTGGGTCACAATAGTCGCGCTTATGCAGCGACCACTCGGTCGCCGCACTTCGCGAGTTAGCCTACTTGGAGAGTCATGCGGTCTGGAACTTGACAGACCAATACGCCTCGCGTATTTCATGCAAAGCAGGACTTTATCACAAAACGCCACAGGTCGCATTAGCAAGTGAAGAAAAGATGCCGCTTTGTTTTCTTGCTCGACTATCGATTCTTAATCATCACGCAGATTTGTGAGAAAATGTAAGATAAAATTCAATGTCTTTAATATTGGCGACAAGACTTGTTAAAAATGATAAATAGATGAAAGATTAATTATTTTCTCATTCGAAGAGACACTAAAATAATTTATTAAAATTTCAGAATATTTATGTTAGAAGAGATTTTCACGAAAAAAAATATCTCGATAATGGATGAAAGAACTATATTGGCGTATATATTGCTGTTTCCCATTTCTCATCCGCACGCGTATCCCAATAAGCGTTAATAAATTAAATTTATATTTCTGGTGAAATATTACGAATATCAAAACAACAGTAACTATATGTTGTGACTGATGATATTATACCCAAAAGTCAGCACGGCTTATTCCCCAGCCATTTATAAATACAGGACGCGCGCGTATAGCGATAAAAATACACTCGTACTTCGGGATGTTTATCCAACGGGTATCACAACAAAAAAAGGAGCTTAGCGCCATAAAAGGTTAATCGATCTGATGCATTCATCGCTTTCCACCATGCGACGCGACGGCCACCTTCATTCATAAGTGCAACGAGCTACGATAAAATTCAGTGTGCACTTGGAAGCGTAAACATCACGAGTGCAACAGCGAAGTAGAAAAGTTAATTGATCGGCTTCGTTTTATAGGTACTCGATCTTCATTCATTCATTCATTTTTAATAATGACATGGGGAACTTTAGACAATAGAAATTTTCAATTTTAACATAGGTTTTTAACATAATTTTATATACAAAAATTATAATTTAAAGCATCGTTATACTTCAATCGCTTAATTTCCCTTTTTTCTTTTTACAACTTGGCAAAAAGAAATTAATTAAATTGCAAAAAAACTTGCTCTTTCTTTATACATATACATATGTGAGAAAAATATATATACACATTTTATTTAAACTAAAATATGAAAACGGAATTCCACGGGCCTCAATCGTTCCGACCTCATTATTCGATTTGCACCGCTCAAACGTGCGATGCACACATTTCTCTCCGATTTTCTATTACCGCTATTCAGGCTCTCGTTCTTAATCTCTCAACGTCTTCCGCGACGAAAAAGCAACGTAATCCCTTACCTTCTTTTTGTTCATGAAAGAAATCTTCCTTCGTTACTTCGTACGTTATACGAATTATCGATTGGTCGTGAATCTGACGCGATCCAGAAAAATGTACGCGCACAGATGCATTCTAATGTAATTCATACGCTTACGTTGACTCTAAACTACCAGAAAACTAGACGTTGCAGCGAACGCTATGACTATAGAGTCTCATTCCTATAAATTTAACTCGACAAAAATATATACAGTGACTTTTCCTAGAGAAGAGGAATCGATATATAGCCACATTAAACGTGTAATGTTATCCAGAGAAAATGTAAAAGAAAGAAAGAGATACGTGAAATTTTCAGCTTCAAAATTGGAAATGTCTCTTTTTAAATAAAAACTAAAAATATCGAAATGTTTTGTGCGCTGCGTGATGTAGAGTTACGTAAAACCTGACTTGTCACTCGGCCAAGTGGAGCAGTAACCCCGGGATTTTCTGAAGCAGAAACGGGATTTCCCAAACATTCAAAGAGAATAACAAGAATATCAATTGTTAAAGCGCATTTTATCTGACTCACGAGAGAGCGATCCAACAAATACCGAAACGCGACGCACGGGTCCATATAGATTTTCGCGCGCATCACAATACAATCACGAGATTACATGGGTCACGAAATCGCGCACTGAAATTTTTCTCGGCAAAAGCGTATCAATATTTATCGAGTGCACGAGAGAGAGCGCGAGATCCCCACGGACAGCTTTGCACGTACTTTGCACGTCGTTGCAATCCGCGTCTTTTACTTGCGCCTAAGCGTCACGGAGTTTAACGTCTCGTCGAAACAACAAATATGCAAACTCGCGGCGATGACAGTCTCGAGATTTTCTTTTTCTTTTTCAACATCTACGAATCGGCGAGACACGGCAGCGTGCTGCATTGTTTCCCTTCCATAGTGCATTACGTAAATGAGAATAATACCTTGTGCATTGTATCCAATTTATGACGAGTCATGATGGTGACATCCCTTCAACTCCTAATCACCGCATAAAGTACTCTCTCTTTATGCAGTGGTCTTATGGAAAAAGAGCACTTAAGAGAAAATAAATTATCGACACGCACGGACTTCTCCAATGCCATAAAAGTTCTCTAGATATATGTACATAGATAACTAACTTTATATTATATATTTAGTAAAAATTGGATCTAAAATTCAGTCGATGAGTTAAGAAATAGCAGGATACCAAAATTACCGAAATATTTTCCAGTTCTCTGCTCAATAATCGGTTTCGCAGTATTTTCACAAAAAGAAGGATAAGAAGCTCGTATTCTTTGCCAAATGAAGAATAATAAATGTTAATTCGACTGGACTTGAACTGTGAAAAGCATCAGTTTCACGAACGATCGCCCTAGATTTCGAAATTTAAGGAAGACAATTTACGCTTGTTTGTTCCGCTTCATGGACGTTTTTAGGTCACTTTGAAAAATTCAAGACCTTCACGTATCAGACGAAAAATTCTTCACATTAAAACTTTTCTCTATTATATCTCTCTATTTTACTACTATATATGTATAAATGATCGAGATCGAATTAAAAATTAATAAATATTATACGAATCAAACTAAAAAAGTAATTAATATATAAGGCTAAAGGACCGTTTGCATGTATAAATTTTTCCCTCACATTTCATTCTTTCATATAATTTTATATAATTTCAATTCGATACCCTCTGCAGCGGAGATGCACTCTTGAAAATTTTATTCACGGTTAGCGGTAAGAATCTCTCGAGAATGCGATAATCGAGTATCGCTGTCAGTACCACGTCTATCACAAAGCTGTCGTTCGAAAGTCGCTCTCGAAAAGCAAGCGACTTTCAAACAGATATCTCAGCAGCTTTAGAGTTTAACGTTAATCGCCTCGTGGGGCATCTGCATCTCTACGGCATCGTGACTCGTATAACCCAATTCGTCGGTATCTCGCAGCCCCGCGAGGTATCATTACCATCAGGTTCAATTACAGGTAGTCGCGCATATGCGCGTATCTTGCATAGCCGGCCACCTGCTGTTGCGCGGGTAGTTGCGCGATCTACTCGAGTAAGTCTCACGCTTCCTCGTTTTCCTTCTTTTACCCCATTTAGATTCGTATTACGTTAGGTTACGTCCGACACTTGTTAATTTGATTCCCTTGTAAACTTTGCACGATCGAATCAAACAATAAGTATATACGAGATTCTCAGAAGTTACCTTTATCAATTTTGTGAAAAAAAAAGTAGAGAAAATTAATATTAGAAATTCAGAATACAGAATTACAAAATATTCATGTACTTTGATTCCAAAATCAAGCAAATTATAAAAAATAGAGTTGATCAGTTTGGCTTCAAAGACTTTAAACTTCTTGTTTAAATCGATAAATTTTTAGACAAGAGACAATTAACAAAAGATATCGCAATAGCTTTGTAATTAGTCGACAATTTTAGACAAGCGGTCGAATTTCTCCGAGCATTTCTTTCGAAAATGAAAAAATTAACAAAAAAACCGCTTAATGGAGTTAAACAGGGCATATTGTTCCATTAATCAGGATTTCTATTAAGATACCGAAATGATTAATGTTACCATCGTCAAAATGTCTGTCATTTCCGCGAGTGCCACGTGATGACGAATCTTCACGTACGTTACGTGATTAGACAATATTGTCGTACACCCACGTAAAAATTGACCTTCAGAAACGTGCCAAGCGTACTCGAATAACTTTCGATCGGTCGTAATTGTTAATTATTAATTGAGTAAACGCTGCACACGAGAAATAAACAATTAATTGATTCAATATGTCACAATATCTATATGTATACATAATAAAATTATATTATATTTTTTTATATCAATGATATTAATTATTAAACGTGTACGTTCTTATTCATTATTAAACAATATCATTCATTTAAGTACGATAAGAATAAAAGTACTTTTACTGAAAGGTCTCAAAAAACAGCTGAAAATATTAAATCTACATACATATCAAGCGAGGAAAACCTACTAGCATTACGAAATCATTTTTCCAAGATATCGTACAAGGCCAGCTTATTATACGCTATTCTTAACGCAACTTCTAATTTCGCTTAATTGTATCGTATTTTTGTCAATGTCACTAGCTATTATTCAAATATCTGTTTAACATTGACATTTTTCAATTCTTTGTAAGCACTGTAATGTAAATATAGATTGTAACAACAGTGTCGTTGCTTTAACCGCCATTCGGGTGGCGACGGTATCGTGAGTACAGGCAATATCTATGCAAAATGTAGTAGTGCATTTCGTAGATAGATTTTCTCCGTAACAGCGTTCTCGTATATACGGCAAATGCTAATCTAGCGTCAAGCAACGCACGACGAAGATGAAGATTGCGACAGCCAACAATTATTTCGCACAAGGACGTAGAACTATACCTATTTTCCAGCCCAAGTACGGCGTTACAAATTCCAACATCGAAGCAACATCAAAAAATAGACGAGTCACGTTTCCCTTTGATATCCCGAGTCTCGAGATGCAAGGCATTCAGCGAAGGTGCGCGACTTCGGAATCTTAGATAAGTGCGAAAATATACGTGGTGGATTATTTATTCGTCATCCGCTCTTGATGATGATTCCGCGCGCAGAAACGAGTTTACGCGAGTTTACACACACGGCGTACGGCGTACGGCGGTCGCGGCGTATCGCGGGACGCTAGGAATCTGAAACTCGCGGAATCCTTCCGCGCGCGAGAGTCAACGGACCGCCTTTCCCTCGCCCCGTCCCCGTCCCGTCTCCCGCGCGATCGCGAGCGCGCGCGCGCGTTCCATCTTGCTCCTCGGCCACGCGATCGAACAGTTCTTCTTTTTTTTTTCTTTTCCGAGCGTCACGCGAAACAGGTATTCGACGTCGCGCGAGACGGGTAGATAGGTTAGGTAAAAGTAATCCTCCGCGCCGCGCGGGAATAAAACGTGAAAACACACCGCGAGCCGAGAGATTCCCGGAAGAGGGGAAAAAGGAGCAAGGCGCGGACGACGTTGCCGAATGCGCGAGGGAAGGTCGGGCGCGAAGGACACAGGCGCGTTGCCGTCGCCGCGCCGCGGGCAACGACGTTCAAATTTCGCTTCTGCGTGTTCTGCGGGATTTACGAGCCATCGCGAGAGACGGATGGAGCGGATGGAGCGCGAGGCTCCGCGCTCCCGTTCGAAAATGTCGTCGCTCCTCGTCGGCACTTTTTGTCGGCAAGAATAGAATGTAGACACTCACCGTGTGGTCGGCCGGAGGTCCCTCGACGTCCCGCCGACGACGCGCCGGCCCGTCAGGCTGCTAATAATCCACGTGATGGCTGCACCGAAGATTCCGTACAACGCGATCAAATTCACTCGCGCAACACTCAGCAAACGAAAAAACGCGAGCGCGCGCGCGGGCGCGCGAACCGTCGCGTCCGCGATTCTTGGCGACGCGGCTAGCAAGGCGAGGAGAAATGAGAGAGAAAGAGAGGCACGGCTTGACGCGCGACGAAAAGCGCGGGGAACGCGCGGCGCGCGACACACGTTCTCACTCACGATTACTTGGCGTGTCCGGTCGCGGCTCCGCTCCGTCACCAACTCCGGCAGGTTCGCTCCGACTCGCTTCGAGTCCCGCGATTCGGGCATCTCCGTGTGGCTCCGCCACTCCCCGCCGCGCGCTCAGCCGGTTCGGAAGCGCTCGGCGCCGTTCGGCCAACATCGGCGATTTCGAAGCAAGAACCGAGCAAACGTCTCCATTTGAATTTTACGAAAAAAAATGCACGCTTTCACGTATTATCTCAAATTAAACTTTTTCATAATATATTTTACATAATATTATATTAATAAAATTAACAACGATAAGTAAACCTTAACTTCAATATCTCATCTTTTATAATAAAATTAAACACCAGATTCATTTAACATTGCGAAATTAAATTTAAAATTGTAATAATTTAATTGGCTAATAAATTATTTTAAAAAAAGAAAAAAGTTTAATAAATTTTAATAAATAATTCAGATAAACAAAAAACTTACAGGAGTAATTTTTGTTTGTATATAATGGAAATGACTAAAATGGAGAGAAAATTGAAAAAAATTTAAATACGAGAAATATCGCAAGCTAATTATAGAAACATCAAGAAATGTAAGGTAAAGTCTGCGTAGATAAAATGTAAATTTTTATTTTCATATTTTCGAGCTTTAAACATATCACATAGCTTTCTTATTTTTATTATTTCCATTTTCCATCTGTGCGTCTCTCTTCAATTCATAAATCTGTAAAAGAAAGTTTAATGGTTATCTAAATATCGTAAATTGCAAAAAAGCAATGCTTTTTCCGTTTATTCACCTGTATGTATGCTTCAGTGAGAGTGATCATTTGCGGTAAAATTTGAGTAACGTGCAAATCTTGCAATTCGTACCATTGACCAGTAGCTCTATGCAAAATGTGGACTCTATATGTTCCTTGACCTGGTTCGCCATCATGTACTATATTGGCTACTAGATCGTACGTTGTATATGGATGTTTGGCTTTTATTTCCGGTGTTAAAATATCTCCGAAATCGACATTTCTATAATCAAGATTTATGACTGTGAAATAGTGTTAACATATTTTAATATATAATAAATAATAATAAAAATAAATATAAGAAAATCATATATACTCACTTAACGGGGAAATTTACGATTGTTGGATTTTTTTCGACAAAAAATGTATTTCTTGTGAATCTCTGAAACCAATAAAAAAAATTATTAGACAAAATGGAAAATATATTCTTTTATAGCATATACAAGACTTACTTTTATGTAAAGTATGAGGTATGGTGGTAGTTCAGTAATCTCAAATCTCTTCATGAAATTTTCCTTGTAAGTTTTATATTCTTTTTCAGCAACGGCATTAAATTTATTCAGAAGCGTATACAGATTTACCTAAATGTAAAAGGCGATTTTTAATTCTTTTTCTAAGTTTTATTTTGTGTGGACAAAATATTCGTGGACAAAATACCAACCTGTGGAATAATATTCTCTGTAAATTGATCTTTAAACAATGGAGGTGGTGGAAGGTCGCAAGTGAGATATAAAAATGGACTTTCAGTCACGGTTTCACCATATTCCACCGTGTTCAATAATTCGCTTCTTTGACTCTCCTCTAGTTCCAATGGCGGAATTTTCCGCGTGTATATCCGCATATGACCCAAAAATGTTTTATAAATTATACTAGAATCACGTTTTTTTGTACCATTTAACGCCAGATGAAGAGCATTTAAGAACCATGATAAAAAATCCACCGGATCACCTAAACAGTGATTGATAAGAACATTCATTGATAAGAACAACACTTTAATTATATCGAAAAGTAAAAGTTGATGAAATGTGCTACGTACCTTGCTCCGTGAATTGAAATCTTTTTTTACTCCACAAAACTACCGCCTGCAACATTTCATGAGGGCTTACGTGTGCTTTGAAATTACGTGGGTTCCATAATTTGCGCATAAGCTCCCCAAATCTTTGTACCAAGAGATACGACGAATCCCCAGGTGGTCTCCTTACATAAGAATAATTGGACTCTCTTAAGAAAAAATCTCTCAGAGGTGTAACGTGCGAAAGCGCCTGTAAAATATTAAAATCATAAAATGCACAGAATAATATTAAAAGATTAATTTAATTATACATTACTTGTAAAATGACATTGCAATAATCGTTTGCTTTTATGTTATTCATTCCCACTATTCCTGGCGAATACATAGAGCCGTCGATTGCTCTAGATTGCTTGTCACTCTTGTCTAACTGAGTTATTTGCATTTTATCGAAAGTTGGATTTAACACATATTTAATATCATCTAGAGATGAATCTAAAAAAAACGGGTAAAATTTTAATTAACAAAGAACACTGACACAAAGACATAATATAGATTTACTTACCCAGTATCTCGTAATTATCTGGTAAACAATAAAATCTAAGTGTATGTAAATTAAGAAAGACATGATGACTCTCGGCCACGCTGTGTGTGTAAGCATGGGTGTTAGTTCCCCTGCCTTGAAAATATTTACCACAAACCAGACAAGCGTATACATTGATCCTGGACAGTGATACAGAACACAATTTTTCAAAATCAAAATCCAAAAACTGTCGATTAATAGTGTCCAAGTACGGACACAGTCGCGGTGCCTCCATTCTTTCAAGAATTTATTGATACATTCAACGAGGAGTAAAAATCAAAAGATGGAAGAGTTTCATTAGAAACGCGGGAATTTGCGATCGCAGTGCCATCTACAGATAATTCGGCAACTGTCACGACGCATGCTCACATCGCTATATGCATTCACGGCGCATGCTCACTTCGCTACATTGCGTCGATATGACAGGTATCCTAACCCTAAAACACGCCAACTTTAACAATTAATATCTCGCTTCGCAGACGAGAGCGACAATTTTTTCTGGCAGATTCGTTCGTTTTGAGCAAAAACGCGTCGAATGAGCCTAATTTCATTCATTTTCGTGGTGAGGTAGCTAAACTGAACAATTACCGAGCGAGCGAGAGATCAATAAGAGTGACGGAGACAATAATAGGAGCAGGCGAGATGAGAATTGACTTCTCGCTCGCTCACATACTGAAAACTCTGTAACTCGTTTTGTTACCGACATTTCGTGTACACTCTCGGACAGAAATGCCTACAAGTATGAAGTTGGCCGTATTCAGAGGTTATCTTTCTCCTTCTACTGTCTTCCATATTGAAAAGAAAAAAAGATAAACTCTGAACGCAGCCAACTTCATACTTGTAGGCATTTCTGTCCGAGAGTGTACACTGCCCGACAATAATTCGTTCCGAGGCCCCTCTCGCGGGACAAGGGGAACATAGGAATATAGTCATGGCGCTGAATTTATTTT
>VBVR01006351.1:0-10448 GCA_011638315.1 Tetramorium parvispinum | reverse complement strand
AACTAATGGAAACATTTCAATACCGCAACACTCTCAATGTAAACAAATTACATGACCAGAGTACCTGGTCATAACTTGGCCCGATATTTTTGAACACGCAAGTTTACAAACTTGCGTGTTCACTGGGAATAATGAAGTAAATATATACATTCCTCTAACTTTAACTACAATATTTATCGTTAAAATTAAATACTTTTATGACAGTCAAGCACTATTTACTCTATAGCTATTATTTTTTGAATACTGCAAAAAAAACATTTGGCCCGAAACTTTTGATCGCCACTGTATGTGATCAAAGCCCCCATGCACCTGTTGGTATAAAAATTATAATCCAATTATAAAATTAATATTTACTCTAGCTATTTCTTGTCAAATCGTTGTTTATTATTTAATCACATTTATTGACTCGCTTACAATTAGTGAAATTCGACTCCAATTCCAAAAGTGCCTTGAAATTAACATGACAATGCCCTGCATACTCCAATTGCCCTACGAGTCATTTTAAAATCTGTTAGAACATCAGGTTATTTCTTTTTCTCTACGTCATAGGTTTGGATAGCACTGTGCTTCCCTACATCCACAGTTTTTTAAATCACGGTGTCAACGGACAACAATTATTGAACCTATATTCGCTAGAGTTGGAAAATCTCGGCGTAGTAAAGCTTGGTCATCAGGAAATCATTCTTGAGGCAGTGGAATATCTTAGAAAGTTTCATCATGAGCTGGAGAAAGAGAATCTGCAACTGCTGGCATTGCGGCTTTCCACCCAGGCGCATTGCTTGCACAAGGAGTTGTGCCGTCAAAATGCCCTGGAGCCTCTTAGCACTCAGACATTATCGGATATAGCGTCAATTATGACATTGGTCAAACTCGTAGTGAGATGGATGGACTATCCTCCGTTCAGTGAGCAGATAAAATATCATGGCAAAAAGATTGAATTAATAAAAATATGTATAGAGATGGCCACGTGCGCGCAAAGAGATAGATTCGCCGAGAAGCCGGTCCAAGAAATTAGAAAAACTAGTAGTAAACTAGTGAGCTTGGCGAATTATATTATGCAAGATATCACTGATCCTATAGTATTGCAGCCCGCAACTTTAGATCTGACAACGTTAAAGAAGAAATCTAGCGATGATTTGGTAGGTTTTCAATTGTTATCTGGTAGGCCACTCTTACCCTATACTTTTATTATATACCACGTTACGCCAAACTCTCGGAACTACAAGAGGGAAAGATATTATTCATATCGATTTAATTTTATTATGTACTCGGTACGGTATTGCAGGACAAAACACAACTGGGGTTAATAGAACTCGCGAAAACGAACAAAACTAGACAAATCTAGAGATATGTGTAAACTAATTGCAAAGTGTCTCAAATATTCAGACTTTAGTATTGCTATATTTTTTATATATTGCGATATTGCGATTACAATGTATATACATGTACGTGTGTATCATAGAATCGCTAACCAATTCAAGAATAACGATAAATTGTAAAAAATTGTAAATTTCTGATTTATAAGGTATTAATTGATTGAAATAGATAATCAGTGCTGTAGTACGCACAATCGTATACAAAATTTATCTTATTGTCAGATAAGAAACTTGATACTTTGAAAGTTGTTAATAATGAGGATTTACACTTGACGTTACATTTTTCTTTGTTTATGAGTTTTACTAGCGAGCTACGTGTTATTAATTCCACTGTTCCTAAAATTTCCCTTATTTATTGAGCGACTATATTTGGTCTAAAAACGATTTGACTATCATATCCTGCATTGATAAAGCTCTATCAACAAGCCACTAGTATTGTCACTTCCTGTTTAGATAACGTTTCCCTTTTAATTACATCAAAATGTCGTTTTTTTTTCTTAATTACAATTTTTACAGATATCATACAAAATACTGCTTGTTTAATTATCAAAATATTATCCTTTAGGGTTTTTATATTTTACCGTCTTTTCACGGGATACATCAGATAACTGAAATTAAACTTGGATCCGCTGCGCATCAGTCTGGCAAAATGCAAGAAGGAGATGAGATAGTTCAAGTAAGTGTCCTGTTTATATGTCCGATTTTTATATTATATATAAATTTTGACAAATTCGATTATAAAATGCACATGTGTAAATCTACTAGGTAAATTATCAAACGGTGATTGGTTGGGAGAGAAAGAACTTGCTTCAATTATTTCGTGAAAGTCCAGCGGAAATCCTCTTGACTATAAAACGTAGACCAAAGCATACTAAAATTTATGGGCAAGTTTACGTTATAAAACCGTATAAACTTCCAAGTAACGAAAACACCTCTTATACAGCACAAGGACGTAGTCTTCCATCCCCTAGACCAGAATTATTAACAATACCTGACTTTACAATGCCATCACTTAGGTAAGCTGCCTTTCTACGTGTACATCTTAATTATGGTTCTGCTAGTATTCCCGGGTTTTTGTTTTTTTTCCCCCCTCCCCCAATCGTCTAACACTGTAACTTGTGTTAAACGCGTACATAGTGTCCCATATATATATGTATATATGTGGCTTAACAAACATGTCGCATATTCTCTATTTTGAATTTCGTCATAAAATTTTTATTTTTATATCTAATGAAAAAAATACTTTGTTACATAGATATATGCCAAAGAAAATCAGTCCAGAGTCAGCAAGTATGTTAGATGCAGATAAAATGTTGGATGCAATGACTACAGATAGTAGCGACTCTGACAGTGAAACAGACTCGCAACTTTATCCTAAACCAAGAAACTTGGTCCAAAGACGAGCTACGATAACAGGTGCCAGTCCCACAGCCAAACATGGTATCAATATCGAACGATTTTGGAAGGAGTTGAAACGAGAGCACGATGCGACTGTTCAGTCGCGTGATAAAGCGTCATCTTGCACCCATGGTTTGGATAATGTGCCAATGGTAAATATACGGCCCCAAACGTGTTTAGGATTAGAATCGGCAAAAAAGAAGGACAAGATTAATGAGCAAACGAATAAAAAAGTGCAATTTGAAGAAAAAGTAATTGACGCTAAAAGCACTCGTCTAGATGATACAAAAGAAAAAGTTACTCCTACGCAAAACTGTAATGACGATGGTGCAAATATTGTAAATAAAGATATTTGTATAGAACATTTGCAAGCATCAACGGATAATGTTATTGATAGCAATAATTTAAATGATATAGCCGTGCCTTTAGATGAATCTAATCATTCTATTAGCGATACATGTAGTATTAATGAAAATATGTCAAACGACAAAGAAAGCATGCAATATGTTGAGAGGCGCGGTAAATTAAATAAAAATTGTAATACATCTGCATATAATCTATCGGATACTGAGAAATTAGATTTATCTGACCATTGCTTGCTCAAAATACCAAACAATAATTTAACAAAAACTGACATTTGTAAAATTGTTGAGAATGTTGAGGATGACAAAAAATTGAAGGATTCAAACAACGAATATAAAGAGGAATCCGCTAGAAGGTGCGATGGTAATGTCGCGCAAAAAATTAGTAACATTGAAAAACAGATCGCGCGTGAGAATGCAAAAGAAGAAGAAGAAGGAGAAGCCTGTGCCTTTAGAGTGCCTAAAAGAATAGATCCACATAAAGATAACATGTATATCACAATAAATAACGTACTTGAAGATAGCACAGAGGAGACAAACCAAAAAAGTCTTAAACATGATATATCGGATACAAGTGATGAGAAAAATGCTGTCAAAAGATTAAGTAGCGAATGTGAAAATGTTACAAATGAATATTCCAAAACTATCGAGTTGAAAAATTCGGCATGCGAGTATCACGAGAATGTTAATTGTGCCTCAGTAATGTTAAACAGTGAAAGGGAATGTAATAATAGTGGTAGTGATAGTAGTAGTGATAATAATAGCAGTAGTAGAAGTAGAAGTATTAGTAGTAGTAGCAGTAGTAGTAGCCGTAGTAGTAGTAATAATAATAATGATAATAATGATAAAACTGGTAGCAGTAGCAATAACAGTAACAGTAACAGTAACAATAATAGCAGTAGTAACAATAGTATTAACAGTAGTAATAGTGGAGGTGATAATGATGGCGGGGGTGGTGTTGCTGGTGAAGATGGTGGTGGTGGTGGTGGTGATGATGGTGAAAATGAAGGTGATAATGATAATAATAATGATAATGATGATTGTTGTAGTAATGGTAGTAGTAGTATTAGACACAGCTTTGATAAAATTTTACAAACAGTTGATTGTACTCCAACTCAGCATGCAGAATTGCTCGAAAAAAAGTTTTCCTCAGTGCTATCAAGTGAGAATTGTGCCGAGATAAAGACATCACCAAATAATAATACTCAATTTATTGAAGACAATCTATCAAATATTACTCATAACATTTTAAAGATGCAGATTGACATAAAGCAGCAAGCTAAAGAAGTGAAATCTGTAGACTCGACTTCGGCACAGGCCGCAATACAGTCTTACCGCTATGTAGAGTTACCAAAGACCGAGTCCGTTGGAAGACTCGAGAATAAATCTCACGCAACACCCCCAGAACCGCCGCCTCGTAAATATTGTACAAACCAAGCGATAACTGATTTGAAATTAAACAATGTGCCACAAGCTCTGGAGGATTTGCAAAAACCTCAAGTTCCAGAGAGACTCGGCATAAAGCGAGAATTTAAAAAAGTAGATTTAAGTTCATGTGTTAATCATATTAAAAGCAATTCAGATTCAAGTCAAGATAAAAAGGATTCTTCAGATATGCGTGTGCTTAATTACACAGAAAATTCGATGGACTTGGTCGGTGAATCACGAACTATAAGTTTAAGCGATCAAAAATTTGATCGCTTAAACTTATCTGATGCTTCGTTGTATAATGAAAATAATGACAAGCAATCAAGAGAAGAAAAATATCCTTTTACAAAGTTTGAAACATTTGTTGAAAAATTCGTTTGCTCGGATCAATCCATAACAGACTGTTATAGGTTTGATCATTCTCCTCGCAATGTCGATTGTCCAGACGATATGACGCACTCAAAAGAAACAATATCGTCAGATTTAAAGCCAAGATTATCAGAGAAGGATAAAGGTGTTGAAAAAAGTGTTGTTAATAGAGCTATGATGGTAGCTAAGAGTATCGGCTTACATAGTAGTTTAAATAAATCTAACAGCAGTCCAAGAACCAATAGAAAACGGAATGTGTTACTGGCAAGTAAGTACAGTTGGAAGAATACTAAACCCCCTCCCCCCCTTGCCTGACACTTGAGACACTTGTTCCGAGCAGCAAAACTACCAATTAGATTTTGACAATTTCATTTATTCAAATCGTATACGTATTATACTTGTATTAACATAATTTACTTAATTTACCTAAAGTAGAGTGTTTAAGGTGTCAGACGTTACTCGCGTACTCATCTGAAACTGCGTCTATGTATGTTGAATTGTATAAGAACAAGGAAGGAAATCGTACTGTTTTCTTATTAGAGAGGAGAAATGTATCCGTAAGAGACATTGGTGCTGGCGATATAGAAGGATGGCTGACATATCGTAGTCGAGGAGCAGGTGGCGCATGGGCAAAGGCCTGGTTTGTATTAAAGTGTTCATCGTTGTACAGGTAAAATTGTACAAGATATTGTATATTTTCCGACATCTGAATCACACATAACTGATTGAAATATACAAATGTTTATCTTTACGATTAGATTTAAGGTACAAGACAGTATAAAGGCTGACTGCTTGATCGTATTGACGGGTTTCACCGTGTCACCGGCTAGCGAGATAAAATCGAGAAAGTATTCCTTCAAAGTATACCATACGGGAACAGTGTTTTATTTTGCTGCTGATACCGAGGACAGCTTGATTCTGTGGCTGGATGCAGTTAGTAGAGGCACTTTAGGGACGGATACTCAAAACCAAAGTGTCGGGCTTTATAGCGAAACCGATGAGAGCGATAACGAAAGTCACAAGAGTAAGCCGAAATGTACGTCGGAATCTTATAAATTAAGCCCGGAGAAATCGTTTGGCTCTTTGAAAAAGTCTGTACGAAGGGACGCCGCTTCGTTGAAGGATCACGAAATTGCTGGTGCGAGCTTGGATCGAAAATATTTGAAGTTTCTCAGTGCGAGAAATCAAAGCATGCCTGTTCCAACGGCGCAATTTAGAAGTTACAGACGGGTACTTCCAACATCAACACCAAATAAGTGAGTGTATCAAGAATGTATTCGATATATGGATATACGACATATGTATTGTACATACATCTATCATTTAAGCATTTTCAAATCTTTCATACAGGAAAGAAGTTGGCAATTCAAATTCTCCGGATTTACAACGGACGATCGCTGGCAGTACATTCTACGGCTCGACTACGTCACAGGGCGCTGCTGATACATTCAATAGCCCAGATATGAGCGATTATCAGCATGTTACAGACAGGTATATATATATTTTTTTTTCTATGTCGATATGAAAAATATATATACAGACATATATATATATATATTTTTCTATGTCGATAATAAATAAATAAAGATAAAATGTCGAAACGATAATTTTTTATGAATTTGATGAATCTAACATAACCGCTATTGTTGTGACGCGCGCACGTGTGCACACATGTGTATATATACATAAATGTAAACGTATGTATAGATCTGTTAGAAGACCAGACAATCCGCAAGGTTTTATTGCGCAAAAAGAACTTGTGATATCACAGCAAGATGAGGAGCAAAGTATGATGAACGAATCGATATCTCCCCGCGAACGCGCGACACCTCTGCTGAGCGATCACGTGCACGTACAGCACAGGAGCTTGAATAACAATGCGGCATATTTTGAACAAACTAGGCAGTCAAGTGACACATGTTCGAACGACATTGGCAGCAATATTTATATCGATAAGACCAACGATGAAATACCCAACAACAATATTATGTATGCGCAAGCAAAGAACGCGAATACACATGTACATCCGCCTCGTCAATCTGTCAGAGATAATTTTATTGTCGCCCAATCTGGATGCGAAGCAAATTCCGCAAACGATAAATCTTGCAGCAAGTACATGGCAATCGGACAGAAAAGAATGTGGGACTCGTCAAGTTACGCGCAGAAGAGAAGAGCGCAGGAACTTGTAAATTGTCAGAAAGCGAGATGTGACGAGACGTCATTTCATTGGAGAAACGACGCGCGAGATCTAACCAAGCAGAATTCTCCAAATCAAAGTGCAGACTATGAGTTTAACAAGCGTGTACAATCTCCCAATCACGAAAGCTACAGGATGCACGATTATCCTTCGTCAAGGACGATTAAAGGTATGATGAAGAATTTCAAATACTCAAAATACTCGTTACAGATGCAAAATAATCAATCAATAATTAATCTTGATATCTCTAGACGAAATTGTAGTATACATTTCAAATAGTCTAAAGACTCTAAACACGGTGAAATTTATATCCTTGAAATTAAGTCTATCTTGAATCTCTCGCTTGCAGAATATTCTGGATCCAGTAACGATCTGACGTGGTCTGACACACAGCAATGCATAAAGAAAGATGTGTCGGTTAGCCGAAAAGGAAGTTTCAATCTGACTAATCGTCACAATTGCGATTACGATTCTTCCGAGAAACATTGGCTAGATTCGCTGAGACGCGACGACAAGAAAGGTTCGAGCTGCGATAAAAATCGTCTGAAGAACGTTGCACAGTATCAACCTCCACCCATCCCGACCTCGCCTTTCGAGCAAGAGGGAATGCGCGCCGCGTTTGAAATGCACTTGGATAAGAGCGATTACGTACAGAAAGCGAGTCGCCTGAAAGTTTTATTCGGCACCAAGCAGCAAAAACCCTCTACCTTGGATCTTCCTAAGAGTACGCAGAAAACTGTATTAGGCAAGTAACTTATATTAAATATAGCCATTAATGTATAAAGTGCAATATATATATATATGGTTTCTGTCGCGCGCGCACACACGCACACACTCGCCCACTTATTCATTCATTCTGACGAATAATTTTGGATTGTAGGAGGCTCGCCACAATTACACAGAGCGCTATTTCGGGATAAGTGTTGCTCTAATCAATCGCAGCATCAACCGCCTTCCGGCAATCAGAGTCCTAGTGGGATCAGTCATTCTTACAGTTGTTTTAACACCAACAACAACAACAGTCCCTCTCAGACGTTTCCTCAATCTACTCGCGGTCCAATTAGTTCGATCAATGATTGGAGTCCGGATTCAACAGCCTCCAACGTATCAAAAGTACGTACAATCTGCTTTCTCATTTTCAGCGCGTAATCGCCTTACACGCGATGAACTTAAAGAGTAGAGAGAGAATAATGCAAGGGAAATGGGAGAGTTTAACGATTTTTCTCTCGTTTCTTTTTCCAGTATCACAGTGGATATTCATCCAGCCACAAGAGCTTTTCAAATTCTGGCAGGAATATGGCACCTCCAATGTTACCGTACATACCGCCACCAACATCTCCGCCACCCGACTATCCCGGTTTAGAATATCCGCCAGTATTCGAACCCGGGACTTATTCTCTTTCGGATGCATCGTTGTTGCGTAATCGTAACAAAAATTATCAAAACACCGGCCAATAACATAGAATGAGTCAAATTCATCTTTCCAATAAAGCAACCAAAGATAATTTTTTTCGATCGACAGAATATAAACATAGAGAGGTACAAGTAAATTTACAAATCGTAATAAAAGGCTAATATTATGCTATCTATAAAGGCTAGTATTATGCTATAAGTATTTAAAAATAATTGTCCATCTTATAGTTTTACAAATGGATTAAACGTTTAAACATAGCTTTATATCGAGATTATGAATTTATCTTTCTCTAAAGTGTTAAACATTAAAGACAAAGTATATTTTGCGCAAATCGAATCGAGTAATCGAGTATAATAATATGAGAATCGAGTATAATAATATGAAAGACTGAACTAAATGTTAGTTCTAATATCGTAGCTATTAAATACTATAGCTTTAGCTCCATCTATTTTCAAAATTATTTTACATGACAAAATTAAAAAAAATCACAAAGTTACGTACGTTGACATTGTTTTCGTGTGAAAAACGTGTGTGAATCTTAAAGTCTCGAGATGATTCATGGGATTCTTGAAGCAATTTAGAAATTTATTACATGTAAACTAGTATTCTTTCTTAACGACTTGTATGATTAATGAAAATAATAGTACAAGTATGCTATGCATGTGTGCGTGCCAAGGTATATTTGTGTATGTATGTATACAATGTAATGGTGACAACATCTTCGCTGTGTTTCAAAATTGCTGCCAATACTATAGTTTTTCAGTATTGCCAGCAATTTTAAATTCACACTATTCACAGCCCTTGTGTCGATATTGAAGTCGATGATATTTATAAGTTAGTGGATTGTAGTTTTCTTTTGTCAATCAAATGGAAAGTTGATTATTCATATTTTCAGAAATAACTTTATAGTAAATAAAAATCTCAACTTGTATATTTGTATGATACAAGTGTATATTAGTAATGTTTATTAATATCAGAGAGAAATTCGAGAGCGGTAATTCCGGCCTTTTTTATGGGACCGATCGTTGACCGAGCATCCGCGCCAAACGTGGATATAGAACTACGTGGTCACATTCACTTTTTGATGATATGTCGATAAATCACTTTTTTGTATTTGTATGTCATATATCTATAATTTGTGGATGAATTTGATTAATAAATTATTAATTAATTGTATTAAATATTTTTCTAAAGAATTATTTCAGTGGATAAATTAAAACCAATCAGAACTCGTACTGGTTTTCCTCTTTAGGGTGAAATCACACGATACGGGAATCAGCGTGCGGGACAGAGGATGCGTGATTTGAACAGCCAATCATGCGGGATAGAAAAATGCGGAAGAGCGCTGATTGGCTGTTCGAATCACGCATTCTCTGTCCCGCACGCTGATTCCCATATCGTGTGATTTCACCCTTAGGCTTTACGTATACGCATGTGAAGCCAGCCTTACGAGTACTCGAAGAATTTCTGTTGCACCAACCAATGAGATGTTCCTATTAGATTAAATTGGCCAATTAGCGGCCTACCTTCTGAAGGTGCATCCCGATCATGGAGGTAGGAATATCAGGAGGGAGCATAAGATACTTTTTTTGACGAGGGGGTGAAGCCGGAGACGTGGGACGAAAATTGATCCACCAAGATGGCGACCATATTGGTAGGAGAAAGATAACCTCTGAATTTTAGAGGTTATCTTTCTCCTACCAATATGGTCGCCATCTTGGTGGATCAATTTTCGTCCCACGTTTCCGGCTTCATACCCCACAGCTTACGCTCCCTCCTGTTATTCATAGGCTGATGGCAGAGAACAAAACGTGAGCACTAGAGTCCTATAGTCAGAGAAGCGCCATTTACCCCCACCATGACTTCTGTCCGCCATCTTGTGTACCTAGCAGCTGATCTGTGAG
>VBVR01006350.1:0-10450 GCA_011638315.1 Tetramorium parvispinum | reverse complement strand
TTATTATATATATATATTTAAATATACATTGTCGATAATAACAAACGATTGGATTTTTATTCAAATAAGCAATTATTTCTGATCAATTTTAGAAAATTTCAATTTCAATTTTAATATTCTTTTGTTCATTTTTGAAGCGCGTCTGTTAGCCGCATTCAAACGAGTGTTTTTGTCCTTTGAAATTCGCAATTTTGCACGACGTTTGCCGATTATTATTAAACCCCTGTGTGTCGGAGAGAACGCAATTTTACATCGAACGGAAATGACACGCGTGTCGACAAACTGTAATTAGTCCGACGTATTCGCTGCGAGCGCGATTAGTTTTGGACGCAGCGGTGCAGATGTAAGCGACAGTCGCTGGTTTATACGCGGATGGGTGGTAATATTATCGATTACATCCGCAGGCCACGCGCGCGACTATCCAATTGGCCGATGGATGTGTCGTCACTTTGCCATAAATTTGCAAAATACGGAACGCGAAAGCTAGGATGCAATGTTAACGAGTCGAGTTTGCAGATGTCGAGCATATCGTAATTATAATTTTCTGATAATAATAATTTTACAAATATTAATCTATAAATATATTTATACATTTTTTAATAATTGTAATTTTATAAATATTAATTTCATAATTTTATAAATTTTTATAAACTTTCGGTCAGCTGACACTTCAAGTTAAGGAGTCTAATTTACTTTTTTCTTTCAAATGGTATACATTACATTTTTTATTTTAACTTTTAATATTGGGATTATGTCTATTAATATATTTCCTACATTTTACCGTGTTCGTCTCATACACGGAAAGAATTTTACGTTATATTTTACCGTAAAATTCACTACAAATTTTAACATGTTTGGTAATAAGAGTGAGATAACTAGACAATAGAATACATAAAAATAAAAAAAACCTACTAAATATTACCGGAAATGATAAGAATTTGTGAAATATACAACAGAAATTTTATAAACTACATAATAAAAATTACCAAGCAGATTGTAATCTTAATTAAACAGATTTTATATTTTATTGTGATAGATATGACTAAATCAGAGAAAATTTATAAAAATCTTCCAAATTTTAGTTATCCCACGATTACCATGATTTTTAGACTAAATTTTAAGAGAAAATTCTCTCTGTGTAATAAATAACTTCATTATCAAACTGATTTATTCCAATCTGCGTGTATTCGATTGCAATTTGTAATATGGCAATTCACGAAATAGCCTACAACCTGACCAGTGCACCTGGGACCAGGGCCGAAAAGGGAAAAGGGCCTCTCCCCTCCTTTAAAACGATTTTCTTTCTTTTGAATAGTGAGTAAATAGATAAGAGAAATTGAGGGGATTTGTTCGTTGGAATTTTTCAGATTTTTTTCAATATAGAATTCAATGTATATACGTACACATACGCGTACACATAGTTAGCTTTCTGTCGTTATTTTATATTTATTTTGTGCTGTTGCGTTGTAATTTCTATTTTCATTCCGGTTTTCTTGCAATTTAAACTCCAACTGTTTAAATATTTTAAATAAAGATTCTAACTAATTAAAGTGGTATACTTTGTGTATCCTATTTTTGAATATAATGTATGTGTGTATTATATATTTAAAATAAATTATAATATAATTATTAAAGCATTCTAAATTCAATATATATAAAATTTGTATGAATCTCAAAAATTGTATTAAAATCATGTCATGTTATATAAATATATTCTTTCCTTATACTTCTAAAATTTTTTAAATAAATATGTGGTATATTTTAGATTTTATAATTTCTATTTCAATATTTTAGAAAAAGATTATTTATTATCATGTAAATATTAATTATAAAATATTAAATAAATTTAACATATAAATTAATATCTTGATAAAAATTGCGGGATGAGATTTTAGTGCTTCATATGCATTAAATTCAAGTTTCAAAAATGATATATTGGACGTTATATTGGATATAACGAGCAATGTAATTTATATATAGCTCCTCTCACCATCCTCTTGCGATGATTTTTCGGTTCGTTACATCCTTTTGAAATACGAGTAAATTTGATTTACTTTTCGATGAATTTAATTTCGCGCCTCCTAGAGATCGCTCCCCCGTCAAAATGTAAGATACTATCCACACTAGTTATACTATCATGATAATTTTACTATACTAACTAATATAAATATTCATTAATATAATCATATGTAAATTTAAAATAAACATAATTTACAAATTAAAAAAGAATAAAATTTTGCAAAATTGGAGAAAATAAAGAGCAAAAATAATAATAACAATGTAATAATAACTGTAATAATATAATGTAATAAAACAATGTATACTGAAAAAAATTCTGGTTAAAAACTCACGAATCAGGAAATCTTGTAGGATTCATAAAATATTTGGTTATTATAATAGAGCTCAATACTTTATTACTTAAAATAATCAGAATTCTTATTATAGGAACCTAACCTAACCAGAATTTTTTTCAGTATAATAATAACTAATACAATGTAACAATAACAATATATTTAGTAATAGAATAAAATTCTGCAAATAATAAATATTTTCTATGATACTTTATATATTAGATATAAATAAAATGCTATTAAGGTGGAGTATCTGTTACTAACAAAATTATTTAGTTCTTCCTTTGCGTAGTCTTTGATCATCAATATCGAGGCTGGTACCGAACTGAACGAAATCAGTTCATTTCGCAAGCGATTCGGGATATCTTGTCGAAAGCAAATTTTAGGGTCGCGTTTCGTCCCTTGCAACAGGTGCAGCGCGCCTGCAGACGACATCGCGAATCGAATCGTCGTAGTATCACAGAGATGTATTTTCGCCGTGCGTTTATTGCCCGTCAAATCCGCCCGAGACAAAGAGTGTAACACACGCCGCAGAGCAAACTGTGGAACGTCATGTGAAAAACATACGGTTGCAGAAATTACTTCAATGACAACAGTTTTCCTCCGAAACTGCTGTCGCGAACATTTGCCAACTCTACGACGTACTTTTATAGCGGGAAACATGAGAAAAAAAACGCTCGTATCATATCTCCTTGTTCATTTTAAATAATGTTATTGCAATCTGATTATTTTAAAACAAGAACTTAAAAAATAGTAAAAATGAATCGACGTCAATAATTGTGATTAAAAAAAAATTACCATTTTTTTGCCATAAACAATGAGCAATAAATTTCTAATCGGCGTATTTCGTGAGCAACAAAATCCAGAAGCACTTTAGGGAATAAATGCGGCAAGCAACAAATGTTTAGGATTTTACTCTTTTACTCTTAAGTTGAATCCCAGCACAGCCACCGAATTTTGCCATAAACAATGAGCAACAAATTTTTAACCGCAAGCAACAAAATCTAGAAACATTTTAGTAAAGAAATGAATTATTTTAGGGTAATTTATTTTTATATTTTGTCTAAATGGTTGTTTCATTTTGCATCAGTTTTGTATATCAGACTGTGAATTCATACTGTAATCAAGCAAAAATTAGTAACATAATATTACTACAAGAATATGCCCTTATATTGTATTTTTTTTGTCGTGGCTGTGTTAACTTCGACCTTAGATCTGTACAGCCATCAGTTTTTCGGAAATGAGTAGAGCAACAAAATCGAAATAGAGCAACAAATGAGCACTAAATTTATATATAAATCTTATTCGATTGTGCTAAAGTGGCTATGCCAGCTTAACAGACGTCTTATTTTCGGAATAATTTCCTTATAGCATTGAAGAAAAAAATGTTCATAATTTCATACAAAAGATATCTCAAAAAGTTAGTTTACGAATGTGAAGCGATCAAAAATAAAATCGTTCGTCAAAAAGGTAGCCTTTATTTAAATATAATTTATATATTCATTATATATTCGTTGCTGGGAAACGAAACGCAGTGACTCATTTAATTTTACTGGAGGATCAAACTGGCGCCTATTCTGCGGAGGACCCTTAAAAGAAAACGGTTCGTTTCCTGCCGGCCAAAGCGTGCATAATTCAAGGGTGGACCAGTATCGATTGAATCGCTTCTCCGGGCACGAGCGATTCCCTTTCAGTTTGTTTTCAAGGAGGGAGAGGAAGAAAAGAAATTGCACACAGCAAAAAGCGCGGGGAAAATAGCTTTTATAATATGCTGTCAAAATAATCGGAAAAATATTTCTTAAACTTATACATTTGGGTACAATTTTAACGTTACATTAATTAATTTTACATTAATATTAATTAAAAATTTGTAACAATAAAGAAGAAAAATTTTAAGATTAAAAATATAATTTTCCAAGTATTTTAAAAATTGTATTATTTATATTTATAAGAGAAAATGAAGATAATATACAAATACCTCTCAAAAGAATTTTCTCCTACAATATTTTATTCGATGTTTTATTACGTGATAAGTTGAAATATCTCACTCTTATTGGAAAACTTGAAGGAAATTTTCCTTTCTTTTCCTTCGATCTGGCACGAGATTTTCACAGAGTTTTCTTCCCAACTAGCCGAATAGAAGCTTTATTGCGCGAAGGCACGCGCGCCCATCACGAAATAAAAAAGCGCTCGCGTGCGCCAAAATTCAGCGAATCTTTTCCTTTAACGGGGAAGAAAGGCACGGAAGGAAGGCGAAATATATAGAAGGCGAAAGGTCGCGATTGCGGAACGTAAAAGATGAACTATTGGTGTTATCGTTCCGCTCGAACTGCTAAGCGACCCCTTTATGGGCACGACGCCTCATAAACGGCGACGGACCCCATGTACCACCGACTTCGACATTTGGATTAAATATATATATAAACACTTTCTCACATTCTCGAATAGGCAGCTTGTCTGCCCAATTTTTCGTTAAACCATTTTAAATATTATTTTTAATTTATTTAAATCTAAATTTTTTTTAATTCTACACATATCAATTCCTTTACATACACAATTTTAAAATTCAACTTAATATTTTTTTATTTACATTTTATTTGCACTTCTTAATTTTATAACAAAGAAAATTAATCATTTGAATAATATTATTTAGAGAAAAGCAAGGTAGTATTAACATACATCCTTTACATTAACAATTTTGAAATTAAAATTAATATTTTTTATTTACATATTATTTGCATTTTTTAATTTTATGACAAAGGCTATTGCCTAAAATCATTTAAATAATGTTATTTAAAGAAATGTAAAGTAATATTTACGTATAAATTTGATATAAAGAAGAACAAGAAAATCCGATTCATTAATTCTGTGTTTAGGGCACTCGGATATGTCTACATAATCATTAAGATAATCATCCTTGTCGGCCACCATGATCGAGGGCGTCGTCATCGATGTGAGCCCCGTAAATTGGATACACGTGAGTTCCCCCAGCTACGTGTTTGGAATCCCTCTTCATTGAGTACCGATCTCCCCTCTAATTCCGTTAACAATCGATAACGATCTTTTTTATTTCGATAATCAGTCGTGATGTCGTTAATTACTATATAAATTGTGTAACAAGTACAGTTTCTGCATAAATTTGTCATAAAAGTGAGAAAACGTAGATAGTATTATCTACCAAAATTATTACACTTAATGCGTTGTATTATCCACCAAACTTGCAAATTTATGCGCATAGTTACGTAGCGTAAGCTGACACTGCAATTTAAGAGAGATTAGTATCATGTTATCATAGTATAACGGGTAACATACATTCAGGCTCTTTATGTCACCTTTATGAATTACTATTCGTAAATAATAAAAATTTGTAATAATTCGGATCTTGATTCGAAAACATTTTTTTGTAATCTTTATTAAAGAAATTTAATATTATAAAAAATATAGAGTAAATATATAAATTATTAATTAAGTCATTCTTACTTCGTACGATTGTTTTTAATTCATATCGTTTGGAAAAAAAGTTAATAAATAATTGTCTTAAAAATATTACTACTGTATTTAGTAAATTTCGAAAAAATCAGATTCATTTAAAAATTCTCAATTGATGAAAGTATTGATAAAAGATACACTTTACTAATATATACTGTAACATTAATGTATAATTATTTATACAGAAAATAATAAAATATTCTTTCTTAAGATAATGTTAGTGATATCAAGAGCTTTTCATTCGTGACAGCTCATTGTAATAATCAAATTCAACGTAACGTTTAATATATTGGATGAATATTGTAGAAGATCTAGTCTTCTGAGATCTGCCGCAGACATTGCGACCCTGTTTCACTTCAAATGACATCTTTGTGAAGCAACACAACTGGTGCTGACGGCTGTTGGAAATTAGGTGATTGTTAGACTAGGTTGCAAGCGCGTCAATTGCTGGCAGCAGAATTAATTAAGGGTAAGATATATGTTATGTGATATTTTCCATTGCAAAAGTCAATAGAAAATTTTTGCTTTAATTTTTGAAATTCTTTATATATGTGATATTATTATTCAGAGTTTTTTAAATAAAAACATTTATTGATTTTTCTCAAATATATCGAAATTACTTTATTACATAAAATTATTTTTAGATACATAAGAAATTAAATTAATTCAATTAAAATTAACATTTTATTATTTACACTTAATTTTATTACTTTAAATTGTTTGCATGTAATAATTTATTTTTATGAGTATTGCAGTTATTCTTTCCAGTTAGAGATACAAAATTTTTATAATCTCATGATAGAAAATCATAGTGTGTTGTTCAAATCCATTAAAATATTATTTTCTAAAATTCCTTTGTCATGTAGAAAATGATTAATAATATTTTCTAAAATTTCGGAAACATGCTAAGCGATATTTGTTTATAAATTACGAATTTGTTTAATTTGTTTAATCGACGCGTCATTTTACAGCTTCTTTTGTCGCTGACAGACACAGAATCATCACGAGAAATGTGAACACTCTTTACTTTCTCTTTTTCTTCGTTTCGAGTCTCGTCACTTTCCGCTCGGCACAATCCGCGCAAACGAGACTGCGACGAATGCCGGAAATGACGCGATGCGTCGGACTTGGAAATCTATTATCGGCAGAATTAGCAGTGCCTCGAGGCACGTATTCCAGCGACATGGGCACGCACCCTTTGTCTACCCGCTAACGATATAGGGCGGCGGATAAGGGTGGCGTGCCCGCGCGCACGCAGTCCCCTCGGCAAACATCAGACTCGCGTTAGCCGTCAGAAATCAGGGGGATATCCGGAGAAACCGACCCGGGGGAATCTCCATGGAGCGGCCACGCCGCTATATCGAGTTTCCTGATAATTCGATCGTCCTCCTCTTTCTCTTTCTCTCTCTCTCTCTCTCACGGCCGCTCAATTCGCTTCTCGCGAATCTCTCTGGTCCGTTCTCCTCGCGTTCGCTTTCATTTGGATTTCGACGTTTGTTTATTCATGCGAGCCTATAGACTTGTAAAAAATTTCGTGCCTCACAAGCGAAAGGATAAAGAGTCTAACTCTGTTGAAATTAATTAATTTGAAAAGGATATACAAAATAAAATTAATTGTAAATTAGAAGAATTAATTTCATCCTGTATATCCTTTTCAAATTCTAATTCTATTGAAATTAATTAATTTGAAAAGAAAATAAAGGCTAAAGAGTCTAATTTTCTATTACAATTGATTAATTTGAAAATTTGAATAAATAAATAGATTAGTATAGACTATTAGACAATTGTGAATAAATTAGATTAAAACTTATATTTGTGCGCAACATAAATTTGTAAAACGGAAATTTTGAAAATTAAAATTTCGCAGGGTTGTATATATTTAGCTCATATTTGTTTTCCATAGTCACGAATTTTCTCCTTTTGCAGATAGATATAGAATTTATGGAATTTTCAATATTTTAAAGATCGCGAAGGCATTCTCCTACCACCGGAGCGTCGGTCTGGCGCTCTTGACTCTTTTATCGAGTACTTTCCGTAGTATTGAACGCGACAATCTTTACACGCGACGTTATATCGTGGCCCAACGGTTTCTTCAGGCACTCAAAACTGCCAATGGCAGAAATGGCCCGCGGTGGGCCCCATAAATTCCGGACAGACGATGTCTGGACCGACAATTTCGCCAAATGAACTGCTTCTAGGCGTGGTTATGCGGGTGCACACTCTATATACATACATGGGACGGGGCAGTTCCGCCGTGTGGCCCTGTGTAGCCCGTAACCGTCATGGCGCAAGATGCGAGGCTTCCGCAACTCCCGAGAGCATCGTAGCTCAAACTTCCAGGATTCTCCACGAACATTCACTATACCGAGAGGGAGATCCTCGAAAAGCAGTGCTGTGGCGTGCAATGTTAGATTGCAGGGCTCTGAATTTATTCTTGCACATTACTCTCTCAGCTTAATTGGAAATAAAGCATTTTTGAACAAATGTATTACCTTCTTTTTTTTACTGCCAATTCATTATTTAAAAAATTGTTATTTCTGTTTTCTCTTTTATTACAAGTGTCTGGATTAATTTAATACCCACCAAAATATTAAAAAAGAAAAGATATCTTTCTATATTTGTAATATAATATTTTAATTTTATATATAATATAATTTTTTAAATTTCTAAATATAAGATATATAAAGAGTATGTATAACAAAAGTTACTTTTTCTGATGTTTTATCGTCAGTTTGGAGACATTGGAGACAAGAACAGAATTTATTAATAATTATTACCTACATCTATTTAATTTAATTATTGTAACCAAAAACAAATTTTATCGTTGTGTCTTTCTAAAAACGTTCTAAAATTTTAGAACGTTTTGCGTCTTTTTAAAATCTTTCGGGCGTATTTAAGAACTGCGCGACGTAATATTGAATCGATTTATCTCACACATAAAGCGGAGGGCTATACATCTTTGCCTTACACTATTTTATTTCACGGTCCGCCGAAAAGAATTCCATCTTGCCCGTGCAAAGCGATGAGTGCCGAAAAAGCAAGGTGGTAAACACGTGTTTTTATGTCGTCGCGAAAATTTCTATCCCCTTCCGGGTGCGCCACGATCTCATCCAGTCTAACGCGAATCTAATGCTGCGATCGCACATCTGGAGCTGTCCAAGAAGATTGCGAGAGAAGGAGAAGGGAAGCGAATTGCATTATTTTTCGACATCAAGATGCCGAAGGATGGATGGCGGAGGAGAGGATGCGCATTAAAAGAGGATTTGCTGCACGCTTGAAATTCACGTCGGTCGGGATATAGCTCTTTCAATGGCTCGGGAAATATCCGGAAATGCCGCGCCATAATAAGAAGAGTATCATCCGTATCATTAGACTCATAAAAGGTATTATTAAATTCGTAATGTCGCGAAATTATTATTAACATTTACACTTCTCGCTTATTAAAAATGCTTATATAAACATTAATATTATATAAACATATATATAATAATAAAATAAGAAATATTTCTTAATTTCTTAAAAGAGCAGAGCTTGAAATATTAAATTATGATATGCATAAATAGCTTTAGGTAATTATTTTAGTTATAATATATAAATAAGGAAAATAAAATATAAAATCAAGATAATATACAATACATATAAGATGCAAATATAAAAATAGAAAGTTATATATTAATTATGATGATTAAAGTAAATATAAATGCATATAGCATAAAATATGATTTATAACATTTATTTGTTTAGTTATACAAAATAATTTAGTTTTTGATATTCTGTTTATGGTGACAAGTTTCTAACAATTTTAATTATACTTGCATATATTAATATATGTTTTTCATTGTTTATGATTGATTTATCAAATTGGTTTGTTTTGCGATGACAAAGTACTAATTATTAATTTTTTTGTATCTCTTTTTATTCTTCGTTATATTATATCATTTCATCTTATTTATCAACACATTATTATTATATATTATTGCATTAATTTATAAATTCAACTTTATATAATCTTTAATTCTTAAAGTATATTAAATCTTATTGATTAAATCTCATTCGACTAAATTATTTTGCGCTATACAGAACAAAAACAAACGCTATTCTCTTTTATTCTCTTGATGCTGTGCTTTCTTTCGGCTTTCTCTTCCTTCGCATCAAGGAGAATGAATAGCTCGCGGGTCCGAAGTGAAGGCAAACTTTTTAGCGAGATTACTAGCCGATAATAATTCAACCGCGGGGGCCGAGGTCGGAATTTCATTTCAATTCCGTGCCTCGACCCCTCATTCTCGCCGCCCCCTCATCGAGAACTGCGAGTGACAGTGGCGCGAGACCAGCCCAGAAATCTGGTTATGACGTCGCTGATCAAAAGTCAGCAGAGCATGTGCATTATAAACATCTCTCTCCTTTTAACAAAAAAGGATTTAAAACCTCAAATGTAAAAAAAGAAAATTAGAATACAATTCTAAGTTTTAGAACAGAAACTTTTAAAAATTAGAAAGTATTTAAAAGTAAACAAAAAAAAATTACAACACAATTTTAAATTTTAGACTAGAAACTTTTAAAAATAAAAAAGTTTTTAAAAGTATTTAAGAGTAAACGAAGAAAATGTAAAC
>VBVR01006349.1:0-10450 GCA_011638315.1 Tetramorium parvispinum | reverse complement strand
GTACCCAAGCGGGGGTGGACATTATCCCGGTGGTGGTCATTGTCCCACGTGTGGAGGAGGAGGAGGAGGTTATTATCCTAATGGTGGTGGCGAAGGTAAGCTATTGTCCTAATTGCGAAAGACAAGCACGTACAAAACTAATCAATTATATATTAATGTTAATATATTAAATGTATATTAATGTTAATATATTAAAGCATGCCCTGGAAATTGCCGCATACTTTTTTCTTATAGATTTTTTATTAGTTTGAAACTGATTCTTTTCTAAATCAAAATGCCATTGCACCTACACAGTTAATAAAATAACGGACAACTATATAAGATTTTCAAAAAACTAAGCTTTAAGCAAAAAGTAAATGATAAGAATTACATTTTTTAATTAATTTAAAATTTAATAGAATTTTAATTTAAAGCCTTAATTTAATAAAAAATTCTTTTAAAATTTTAATCTCTAGATTGAGCAAGATAAGTGTAAGTAAAACGATTATAAATTAATATTTGACATGGGTTTGGAGTATTCTATAGAATATAACATTCTAATATATTTGAATTTTTCTTGGCTATATGACTATTTAATATATCAGTAATAATTATTATTTAAGATTTGTGTCAAAATATTTCTTTAATTATTGCAAAAGTGAAATTGCTATGCATGTTTCTAAGAATTGAAACGCATGTTTGACCGATTTCCGTCTGTATTTTTTCTAGCTATTCTCCTTAATTTTTTTAAATAAAAATAATTTTGCATGTATTATTTTGAACGAAAAATGAGTTATAAAATCAGAAGTAAATTATTAATCGCATATTCTCGCATCATGCTTTGAAAAAAGTCATTTAAAAATAACGCTTAAAATAAAAATTTTAAAATGCTTTATCAAGTAACATGAAAGAAAAAAGAAACTGCATGAACAGTGCTCATATTTTCTTTTTCTGACTAATAATATTATTACTGACTAATATTACTATAAATATTATTATTATATTATTTACTGACTAATAAAATCTAATAATAATATTAAATAAATCTTTTACGTATAAGAAAAATATATACCAATTATAATTAAGATATTGACAATAACAATTTTTTGCTTGCTTAGCTTTTTTCAGCTGAAATTTGCAACTCATAGTAATACCAATAAATATAACTATAGGTATTCAATTATTTAATTATATATTAATACATTAATTACATATTAATACATGGCTACTGCTAAACGCCATTAAGCGCACTTAATAGGGGCACGCTTTATCTAGGACATCGTCCGCATCACGTAGCAGTGATACCAGTTGTAGTCGTACCTATTACAGGAGGTCATCATGGAGGTCATCATGGAGGTCATGGAGGAGGCTATCCACACGGCGGCGGCGGCGGCTGTTATCGTTGCGGGTATTAATACTATTTCTTAAACGCGAAAAATTAATCGTAAAAAAAACTATATAATTATTGATCATCAAAAAACTAATCTGATAAAAACAATTTTAATAAGTTTTATGTATATTTAAAAATTGCTATTTTCATGTTTTTTATTATACATTTAAATCATTTTTAGTTGAAATTGTCATTTATATTTTACAAAATATTTCAAAAGATAAATTTTTCAACTATCTTGCAATTAGCCAATACTTGTATAGTTTTATATCATCGATTCACGTTTAATTCTTTATTCAAATTTATTATTTTTAAATTATTTGTATTAAATATTTTGTACGTTTTTAGTGGAGGTGGATACGGTGGAGGAGGTGGATATGCTCATTCGTCGGCGTCGGCCCATGCTTCTGCTGGAGGCTGGTAAGAATTTTATCTAACAATAAAACGATTGTTTCATTATCGATAGTTTACATTTGCATCGATTAAAATATCATTTCCTTTTTCAGGGGAAAAAAATGAGCAGAGTATATATAATCACCTAAACTTATTGCCATTAATGATTTATGCTGCCTTCATCGTGTTTGATAAACGTATACAGTACAAAAAAAATGCAAATTCTTCGAATGAACTATGAATCATTACAAATAAACGTTGCGGGTATTAACACAACATTCAAAAATAGTCTTAAAATATTGTAATGCATTTCCTTTTCATTCATTTGTATAACAGACACTTGTACTGGCGCACGGTGGCCGCGAATAAATAACAAAACAGGTTTGGCTTTAACAAAAATCCCTGCGTTATTCGGACGTAAACGACTTCTTAGAAATAATTACGAGGTTCGTGATTAGTTTTTCATGGATCTTCAACGGAAGAGACGCTGCGTGTTAACAAGATGTGTTGCGTCTGCGCTCCTCGCGTGGCTTTAATAGTCCATTAATTTCTACGCTTCTCGATAAAGCTGCACTTATGGTAATAAGACAATCCATCATCACTATTATCTTTTTTTCGTTAACTCGCAAAATCCGCAAAACCGGAAAGTTTTCTGAGAAAAGACCTTCATGTCCCGAGGAATTCGCTAATTTGCTAATTTCTTCTTTGTATTTATGTAATTACATTTTTTACTATGATCACGACAGAGCTTCGAAGATAATTACAAAGGATTATCTTTTGAATAGAATTATAATCAAGCCCGTAGAGAAGAGAGTATACGAGTCGTAATACGTATAAATCATGTGAAAGAGATTATAATTCGACGACAAGCGATAAAGTTCATCATCCAAGTTCGTGAAGCGTAATGCATGCTCAAATCCGTTCCGCATTATATCACATGGAACCCGTTCCGCATTATCAAACCGTTGTAATTCACTGGTACCCGCAACCGGCGGCGCCATAATCTCGCTCGGCTCTTCACATAGCGTTCCGCGATCGGCGTCATAAGTAACTCACGCGCATTTCTGTCGGTGGGATTTAAACGTCACGGCCGCAACCGGGCTCTCTATAAATACGATCGGTATGAAGGCAGCGGCACCGCAGCATCCGCGGAACGATTTCAGCGATGCGCCGGCCGAGTGTCTGTAACAGCGAGTGGCAACAGTAATTATGGCGCGAGTTGGATGAATGTAACGGTAAAGTCTTTCGATTCCTTTCTTCATCTTCCCGGCTAGGGAGAAGGAGGGTACTTGGCGTGGAACGAATTACTCGCCGAAACGCGAAGCTGGATCGAAACACGGATCGGAAGTGGGCTCCATCGGGCAAGCGTATTCATCTTGCGATGCAGTCGGGCGCGCTCGCACTTCGAGCCGACGATCCCTTCGGCAACCTTATCGGCATGATTAACTGTTGAAAATAAGAACACCGTGTCCAAAGCGCGAGAAGAGCAAATATAAGGAACGTAATTCGCTTTGTGCCGACTAAGGTTCGGCTTATTCGCCGGTCATTTGCTATATGCGTCAGCAGACTTTTTCCTGTTAATTTCACGGTCGTAACTACAACAATTACGAGTTGCGTCTTAAATTCTTTAAGATTTCCTTTACCTACACCTCACTTACGAACAATTCCAATTTTCAAGACTGTATCTTCGAAGCTGTTATTAGTAAAATTAAGATCAAAAGATTTCATCACAAGAAAGATTTGACGAAGACCAAAAGACAAGACATGAGAATAAGTAAAAATAAGAGAAAAAAATAGAAGAAAAATAAAAATTATTTGCAATGCAAAGTAATTTATATGCCAGTATATGTAATATGCAACTCTCATTCTATGAATTAAAAATTATTTCAAAATTTTGTATAATTAAAAGAAAAATGCAATATTCCTTAAAATAACAATCTACTAAATTAAATTTGTGTGAAATAGATTGAATTTGTAACGAAAAGATTAACATTTTAATTTTAAGATTTTGCGAATTAAAAATTTGTTCGAAAGTCTGACATTTCCTTGAAAGTCCTGAACAATAATAGTATAGATGGTTTTGTAAGACGGCATGCAATGGCTTGGAGAAAATGTGGGTCTACGGGTCGTCAAACACCCATTGACTCCGATCGATCGCGCCATCGTAAGCAAGGACTCTTCTTCTACAATCGCGCGTATTTTCTGGTCGTTGACCGTCATCGGCCGGCGAACTCTGTGGACTCTGCGACCACAAGTCGCTCTACTGCCAGGAAAAACTGGGCGAACCAGGGACAGATCGTAAAAACTTACTCGGACGAGTGAGGTAATTGTATTTCCCCCTCGACTTCTCTCGGAGCACTCTCCGAAAGTGCCAGAAATTCGTATGTACACGCCACTTTCAATACACATCTTATTATTAAATATAGACAGCACTTATTATATTTCTCTGATATGTAACCTTGGCAATTAACGTTTTATCTTGTTCATATAACAATGAGTTTAAATAAAAATGTCTAGTATATCATAATTTTTTCTATATATTTTTGTTTTTAACGTTTTTATCAATGCTAGCATTGTCCGAACATTGTATGTATTTAGCAACCATTTGCTATAGACATTGTTCAAGTATAAATAAATTATAAAGATTTTTGCGTAGAAAATAAATATTAAAAAATAAAACGATCTTCTTTAAAAATAGCATGTTGCTAACTTGTTAATCAGATGTTTATAATGAAATGAGAATGCAGTTTATATTAATAATTTATGCAGCTCCGGACCATTTATATCCGTTATATTAAAACGTCAAAGAATCATTAAATTCTTATCATTAAAAATGATCGCGACAGGTTAATCATAGTCTCTATCTATAAGTCAATATACTAACTAATTCCACGAGATTGATAAGGAAGTTATTTTAGCTAAAACCGGATTTGTACGACTGAAACTAATTAACGGTTTCTACATCGTATCATGTCAACAAATGATGACAAGATATTAAACGGTAGAAAATAAAAAGGTCACAGATTATCAAGATTATAATCGAACTAAAAATGTAGTGATATAATAATCGTGAAATAATGTTTCCGCAATCGAGTCACGTATTATTATACATACAAGAATGTTGGCTTCATACGTAAATATTTCACAAAGTTATTGTAAATTATCTGTCGACAAAATTGGTTCAATTTTTTATCTCTTTCAATAGACTCTAGAATTGAAGAGCAAACACATCCGACCATTTGAAACGTTAATCACTGCCTGTTGTAGCACGCGATCTAATCCACTGCTTCATTATTTCACTTTTTGTGACGATAGTATATATCAGTAATATCGGTAAATTAATGACGTTACCGTACATTACGCCGGGCAGGTGAATGAGTCCAACATCCTAGATATGTACGCTGCAGGTGCGAGAGCCATCTAATCTTACTTGTACGAAATAAAAGGTTTCGTGTAATCGCTATTAACCTTTGCGCTCGTGAGTTAAATTATGCTCGACACGCTTCGTCGAATCTTACTATGTAATATCTAATTTTTGTGAGTTTATTTTAATAATCATATTTGAATATCCAGAAATAAACATCTCCCACAAAAAAACAAACTTTTATATATCATTATTGAATAAAATATTTATCTTACATTTAAACGAAACATTTATATATATACTCATAATTTTACATCTAGCTATTTTTTATATTTATTATCTTATATTATCTATAATATTTATATTAAGTGGGAATTAATTTATATTCTCATTTATTTTTTAGAGCCATTGAAATCTTCTAATAATTGTTACATGTCCTAAATTTAACTATAACTGAATATTAATAGCATAGTATAATATGTAGTTTTATTTGATTGTAAGTATAATTTTATTTTAGTGTGACTTACGAGATATAGGATATGCGTCTATATAAGATATGAGAAATGCCAAGCGACATATACTTCACTAACGAGAGTATTCGTCGTAGTCCCGGACGTGATCACCTGTTAGCATCTACCCAGCATCGGCAATAATCGTAATAACGATAAGATAGCAACTGGACGGGATGAAATATTATCGTTTCGTCGCGGCGCGATCACATACAGGCGCGGAGTCCACGCCTCGTTTTCTACAACTCAGCATCGTGTGACTCAAGATCGTCGGCGATTAGAGCACACGAGTAGGCTTTAATTTAATCCTCCGGGAGTCTCAGGGGAGTAAAAGGAACCGGTTGCATACGATTGGAATTTACATAGGAAAGCTCGGCGGTATGTACCGCGGTACAACGCACGAGCGGCGTCGCGCGCTTTTCCTTTTCGCGTCGCGATGGAACGTCCTTTTTTTTCTTCGCGAGTCGACGCGACGATGCGCGAGACGCGGCGGCCGCGTAACATTTTTCAGGCGGCGATTCCGTATCTAAACGGGAATTCCGTGCTAACCGATTGGCATGCAATAACCGTGTATTCGCCTACGCGTGCTACTTTATTGATATTACAAGAAGGTCATTGAAATTTTTGAAGATAAACACATCATCTGGGGAAGCGAAAGAGCAAGGCTCGGCAGGAACATAGTCTGGCATATCGAAAACCGTAAATCAGGCGATACGAAGATCGGCAAACCGGGAAGATATAGAATCGGCGACCTTCATTGATATTTTCAAACGGCCTAGATTACAATAAAGCCATCCTGCTTGGCAATTGCAATTGATCTAGTCGCGCCACGTTCGACATAACACGCATGAGCCGCATGAAGATTAGGGGAGGGCATAAGTGCGACTGAAGACTAGCAATTATTCATAAGTCGCTACGAACGCGCAAGGAATTAATCCCGAATACGATTACGCTTTTATCACGGTATATGCTTCTGATTATTGATACGCTTTTTTTTGACCGGTTGCTGCAATATTTTCACTTGTCACATACTGCTAGAAGTCACACCTACTGATTTTATGAAATTACGCGGTTTGATTGTGATATGTATCTATGATCTAACAGGTTTAGTCTGTAATTTATGTATAATTTATGTATAACAGGCTTTTACCACTTTACACACAGCACTTTATTTGTAATTATATAGTCGCTCGTGGCTAAATGATATCTGATCTCTGCAATATCAAATTCTTTCTCGAGAATTATGTTAAACTACTTTGCTGCAATGCAATTGAAAATACAATTGCACATCGAAATTCTATAATGCTAGAATCAAGGATAATATAGAACGTGATCCCGTAAACCAATGTGCTATTTTATTAAACGAGATTATCTGGCGTACGTATCTGGCGATACGTACATGCGCGCATTTACTTGTCTATATTCGTTAGTTACCTTCCCTTCCCTAGTCGATTCGATCAAGCGGAAAAGGGGCAACGATCAACTGTGATATACTATGATTGAGCGAGTATTAACATGAAATGAAAAGTGACACAGTTCCATTTTTTCCCATTGTGTCATGCCCTGTCTTGACAACTTTCAAAATGAATTAATGAACTGATTATTTTGTGATATTTAATATATTCATATCATTATAATAAAAATGATACAAGACTCTGTGTAAAACCGTATCTATTATATTTTATCAAATTTTGTTAACACAGTATCTTATTCCTGTTATCATTTAACAATAATAATATAAAAATAAAAAGAACATGTTTAGATAAAAGTTAATGTGCCAGAAATCTTTTAGTGAGACAGAAACTCCCATTCGCGAATTAATTTATACGGATGGTGCGGATGATTCTTACTTCGGTCTAGTGGAAGAGCAGGTACAACTTGTTACTCGAAGTGACTCGTTTTGCAGCCTATCAAGGCAGACCAGTAGAAATGGCATAAAATGGAAAGTGACGTAATTTTAAATCTCCCTTGGATGCTGTCACGCAAGCAAGCAAGAAGATGATAGCTGATTCTCGTACCTGTCATCACCTTTACGAAAGAAACGCATTGATGCGACGAACACGCAGGGCTGAGGGTCGACTAGTGATCATGACCTTTCCCCCGAGATACATCAATACTCTCAAGGCCTATATGCATCGCGATAAGGTGATATTAAAAGAAGATAGAGAAAGAGAGAGAAATAAAAGTCCAATCATCTTCTGATGGAATATCAATAGAATATCAATAATAGAATATAAATAGAATAGAAAATTATTTTGTTATGTAGCTACATTTTTTGAAGATTTTTTTAAGAAAAATTTTCTTCCCAAATTTTATCACATGAATGATAACGATATATTAGCTTCCTATAAATTTTGATGAAAATGTCTTCCGAGAATGTTTATTTTAATGTGAAAGATGTATTATGTATTATGTATTTACTTGTATAAAACTCATTGAATATTAATCACAGAAGTATTTTTAAATATTTAAAATATTTCCCGTGGAAGTAATAAATAAAAAAAGTAGCTACGCGATTAGATATCTTCACTTCGCGTCGGAATAACGCTGCGGGGAAAATATGTGGCTAAGATTCTTAACTTATAGTAATATAAATAGCGGATCGTATTTCATATTAATTCCATCGCGCACCGGCGCTATTATCTGAATTATGTTCTTCACGATAACGCATTTACATGGGAACGATTCCCGTTTGAACCTGCGAACAAGCACAGACAGATCTCGCATCTGCGGCTATAAAATTAGGAATTACCATTTACTTAGCTTAGTCATTTATAGAGAAGATATTAACATATTTCTTCATTATAAGAAGTGTCTTATCAAGGTGCAATTTATATCCAAATATTGCACGACACGCGTGCCTGTTTACGTCAACTTTTTGCTATCGCGGCTTAATTAAATTACCCTACAGGACAAGAGTAATAGACGATATATGCGCATATATTAAGACATATAAAGTACAAAATGATGACTCTTACAAAACTGTTATGTATCTCACAATACAAAGATAGAAAAGATGTTTCAGTAATGAGAAGAAAAAAACGTGAAAACGTGACACCTAAATGTCAAAGTACCGTATCATCCATGGCGAAGGTACATTATGAAAAACAGATGGTATTGTCGTATTACGAAATGGAAAAACGGAGCTGCCGCGCAGCTACCGCATCGATGTAGCAACATGCTTATAAGAGATTTCAGGAGATGAAGTCTAGCAAGAAAAAAGCGATACAGTTAACGGCGGCTCGCCGCATGAGTATGCCTGTTAATGTGAGCTTTAAAAGTCTGGATCCTGTCGAGGTGAGCATTTAATGTCAACACCTTAATATCGTCTACTGTCCGTCGTTGCCATTGTCATATTTCACAAGATACTTTCGATCCATTATTGCAAGATGATTCCAATCAAAACGCTTGCTTCATCATTGCGAGAAGAAAAGGAAACCTGTCATCTGTTCGATGCTGTCCGAGTCGTTATTTTTTACAAGTCAGAGTTTTGTTGTCAGTAATGAATGTTCGTGATAAAAATATCTTTTCTATATATTCAGAAGACGCGTAAAATTTTATATACACATTACGATGATTTCGAAAAAATTGCTAACTCATATAATACATTAATTAAGCATGCAGGATATACATATAAGACAGAAATAGCGTACAAGGTATTTCTGCTAGTAAGTTCCCTATGTAGATATTTATCAATGATTTATCGGATTTTATTGTGTGTAGATCGATCATGACCTTCAATCTTTAAAACATATTAATTGATTGCATAATCGGAAAAAATCCAAGGCTTTAGATTTGAACGGTTGCGCACCATTACAAAAATGACTGCGTTATAATTTTCGCCATTGTATGAATATGAATGTAGAAAGATGCACAGAAAATATACTATGCACGTGTTTTCAATCTTTAAAAAATATTATTTTGAAATTATTAATAGCTAAAAAAAGAGCATTCCCCATAAGAGTGAATAAGATCGATATCGTTTGAAATAACTTTACATGGTGTGTATAAAATATGGCGATCGATTGAGCAAAACCTATCATCATTATCGACGCATAAAGGTAGGGAATCTCGATAAGTTGCGCTCGTTTGACTCAATTGCCGAAAACAAGGAGAGTTCGACTTTTTATTTCGATATTAACGGAACGACGTTCCTGAATTGATGCTAACCCCGAGGGGCCTCTCCGTAGTATTAGCCAAAGGGTAGGGGTCCATACATATAAAGGAGAGAGCCCCGTACTCCGGGGGCCCAGTACCGTTCAAAGATGCAGGCTGTCGGGACGCTGCGTGGTACCAGGGCTATCTCCCTTCTGGTATTTCTGGTACCTCTCATTGGCTATGCCTGTGAGTAAAAACGACGTTCAAAATTCCCGCCCGGATGAATATTGATATGTGACCAATAATATGCAACCGCATTGTGGAAGATCAGTGTTGTGTAGTGATCGCAATTCGGGATTATAACTAGTGTGCATTAAAGATTTTAAGAAATGTTGCAAATAATAAATTTTAAAATAATAAATAAATTTTTAATTTTAAAAACATAATAAAAACACTCTATAAGAGTTACGCATATATTTTTTTAATTACGCAATAACCCAAAGAAAACATTTAAATTCAAGTACAATTCTTAATTATATGCAAGTAAAAATTAGTGAAGTATTTTAATGAATTAAACGTTACAAACACAAACAACATAAACACAGGCGAAGCAAACAAAATTTAAGTAATTTTTATAATTTTCTTTAATTATGTTTTAATGGATTTTATTTAAATGTTTGAATATTAATTTATTTAAGTTTTTTTATTATTTTAATT
>VBVR01006348.1:0-10453 GCA_011638315.1 Tetramorium parvispinum | reverse complement strand
GTCTGCATTATGAGGATCCTGTCCGCGAGACTGCCATCGTTGCAGTATTCGTTCTGGATTATCATGTGATTGTCCTCCGCCCAAGCAGAATAGTAGCGGACCACGTGCTGATGTTTGCCAAGCACGGCATGTGCGTACACCTCGTTCAGCGCGTTCTTCTCGTTGGTACTGCCCGCCACAGGTTTGATACTCTTCTTGACAGCGTACGTACATCCGTCCAACCGATTGACGCACATGTACACGGAGCCGAACTCGCCAGTTCCAATCAAACCGAGCTCGTGAAACTCCTTATGATAACGCGATATATTTGAATCCTGCAGTGCTACGCGTTTTGTCGCATGCTCGTACTCGTTGTCGGAATCTTCAGCGTCGGCGAGGTCAAACTTCGGTATTTGCATGTCCGGCGAACCATTATTACTACTGTAAAAGAAGGTAGGTAACGTAGTTAAGAAACTAAAAAAGTATTTTCTCTAATAAAAATTTAATAAGGGGCCAATATATTCTAACATCTTAAATATTAAATGACACATCAGAAATAAAACTTTAAATTTAATTTTCGCAAACATAAAATGACAAATATGGAAAAAAATATCGTCTTCTTAATTTGTGAATAGTAAAGAAAATATTTTAATTGTGTTTTATCGTTGAGCATCGTGATTAATGTCACATAAATAGATTATATAGAAAATTAATGAGTTATAAAATATACGATTTGAGTACATACCCATTGAGACTACGTTTGGACCTGCTTCTTTTTCTTGCTGTTATTAACATGCCACTGGGTGTGAATGGATTCACATTTGCAGCAGGCTTTTCCGACTTATTCTGGTAGCCAGGGCTTATCTTAAGTCTAGACTTTTCTAGATTAAAAAGTTTAGAACATCTTGACGGTAACGGAGTTTGCGACGCGCTCTTCTCCATCAAAGTTTTCGGGGTGGTAGGCGAATCAAATAGACGTAATGCCCTAACACGCTTATAGGGTGGACTACAACCCATCGAACTCTTGTGAAAAGCACTATCGCGACTGATAGGAGCTTTGATTGCTGGAGTACCTGCAAATAAACGTTTATTTGACATAGAAAACTAGCAGTCATCAGATGTCTTGCAATTAAAAAAGAACCTTCGCAAGCATTAATTTAATTAAAGGTAATTGAAATATCAATCGAAATTAATTAACTTTTTATTATATTATATTCTTAAATTACCTTTCTTCTTTTAGAACAAAGAGACTGTTTGACAAATCATAAAACAATACATTAAAATTATTATACACATGTTTTTGCCAATGGAGTGAAAGCAAAGCTGCATGTAACAATTAGTTACATATGCTTGTAATGTCATCAGTACATAGAGACTTTGGAATCACTGATGTTATAATTTCAATTTGAAAAACAATCAAAAACAATAATCAGAATGTCGCATAAGTCACGATCGTAACTTCAGAGATTAGCAAACACAACATAGAAGGTATTTTGCACGATGCAAAAGAATTGTCTAAATGTATTGATATCAATCATTTCGCATCATGCGCTAATATAATCTTGAACAAGTTCTTGAAACATTAACGAGAAGAGAAAATGCAGAAGAAAAATAACAAGAAATATAGAATGATAAAAAAAGAACACAAGAGAAAATGCAGAATCTAGATCTGTAAAATTGGTACCTCAAAATGCAAATTTTTATAAAATTAATTTTTACAATATTGACATGGCTTGATATTTGATCATCCACACTTGTCATAGCATAAATAATTATTTTTTGTGCCATCTTGCAAAAAATGAAATGTCATTTTTGTTCTTTAACCCATTAAGGTGATGCTGGATACCGACATTACTGTCATTTTTTACTGCACTAAATCATCGAAACGGCTTTACGGATTAAAAAGTCTTACGGACAAAAAATAAATTATTTAAATAATTTATTTATTTATGTAATTTTAGAGAAGAGCAGGATTTGTTTTAGTACGTACTTTATTTTTTGTCCGTAAGACTTTTTAATCCGTAAAGCCGTTTCGATGATTTATTGCAGCAAAAAATGATTTGTAATGTCGGCCAGCAACACCTTAAGGCCCATCGTAAGCACAGCCAAGATAGCGACACACTAACGTTAATTAAGTTTGTCTCTGTCTCGATTGTGCTGACCATAGGCCTCAATGGGTTAATTAACAATTACCAACCGGATCAAAAATTGAGAATTCTATGAATCGCTTTGCGAACCGTTTCCGAGTAGATTTGATTCGTAAATGAAAACACGAGGTCACTATCGACTCCGCGCCCCGGGGGGCAGGGACGCTGGTGACGTAGCGCCGAGAGAAAGGATCTCTTTTTTGTAAAGCTGCACACCATCTCAGACCATTCGCATTCAAAACGAAGCAGGTACATAGGCTGCTTTCGTGACGTAGAGATGAAAATGATCCATGCGCGTGATTGGTCAAATTTGAATTTTCATTTTGATTTGGCCAATCACGCGCGCGGATCATTTTGAGCTGGCCATTTTGACCCACGTCGCCCAAAAGCAGCCTTTATCGAGACACATAAACACATATACACACACGCACAGGTTAAAAAGCACGGATCCCTACCTGCGACGAAGGGCAGGATCTTATTGTTGTTCACCAGCTCGTCGTCGTCGTCCGCCGCGTCGAACAGCTTGCGTGGCTGCAGCACCGGCGAGGAGTCGAGGACCGTGCAGTCGAGATCATCGGGGCTGAGGCGGCCATTGCCGCCGCCGCCGCCGATGACATCGCTGACACTGCTGTCGCCGTCGCCGGCGGCGGCGCAGATCCAGGTGAGCTCGCCGTTCTGCATGTCGCACGCGTCATAGTGCACCTTCCGCGCGACCTCCATGTTTCGCGGCGGACGCGCCTCGCCGATCACCGTCACGTGCGGCGTGCGCGCCGCGACGCTCGCGATACACGCTACGCCGGGTAGAGTCGAGGCAGGAGGTGGAGGCACACCCGGGCGACAAGGAACGCCAGCTACGAACTACGAACCCGCCGAGGGACGAAAGAGACGCGTGAACGACGTTGACTCGTCAGCAGCAACTGCGCACATTCAAAACGATGGAGAGCAATACCGCACGCCTCAGCGTTCGCGTTCAGAATGGCTGCCGGTGCGGAGCGACGCGGTGCGGCGACGCGCCGCCTAACCCGATGTAACGCGCGAGCCGATTGGCTGCCGCCGTCCGTGCGCCTCCACCACCTACCGGCCGCTCGCCCCGGGAGTTGGTCCCGTCGATTCGTCCCGAGAATCCCGAAACACGATTTTCGTCTCCCTGTGGACGTCTCTCCCCTGTCCACCCCGGCGAGAAATGACGAAGGAAGATAGCCGCTCCCTCGCCCCCGTCGCTCCCGTTTCGTTTCCTCGGAAATCTGGAGGCGCCACGCGAATCCCGTGATACGCGCGACGAGGTGAGGAAATGGCGTTGCAGGTTTCCTTTTCAAAATTCAAATTGCCCGTCCGCTCGCATCGGAGGACGTCACTCAGGCGATATGCAATTTACCTGTCTGATGTGCAATTTACCCGCCCCGGATATTTTCTTTGTGTACATGTAATAGAATATGGTACTTTAGGTAATGCACGCGACGTTATCGCAGATTGTAGAGAAATGGAAGAGAGGATCGCTTCTAGGATCGCTAGGATTCCGTTTGAAAGGTGTACGCAAATATAGAAAGCTCGCAGCTGCGTATTCAAGTGTGAAATATATAAGTATAAGATTAAGGAAGAGAAGGGTAAGAATACAAGTATAAAATTTCACAGGATTTTAAATAATATGTTATATATTATAATATTACGTAATATGTAATATACAATTTTATTATACATATATAATATAAATTTCTTTTTGAAAAAAATTATTTTTAGATCTACGATTTCGCTCGAAACATTAATATTTATTTAATCTGTACGCATGTTGAATATTATTTACTTTAATAAGTAACCCTGTTCAACGTTAATTCAAACTTTCTCACAAATCAGCGAAGGACAATTGTCTCCTCAATTTGATCTGATCAGCTGATCCAACATATGTTAATTAATTCTTGTTTCTTGAAAGATTTTACGATGATTCCAAAGATATAATTGTTAATCGTATACAAATTTAAATGCTTGAAGAATCAAGCTACCGCAACGCGCTGGATCAAATCTAATCCTCTCTAGGGCAAAGGTTCTTTTTAAAGATAAGAAGACGTTGAAATATTCTCTGATATTTCAGACTTACATAAACTTACGTTTTTATCTTAATTCTTAGTATTAGAAAAAAAAAGTAAAAAGTAACCCAGTAAACACAAAAAAACACAAAGTAACAATAATGTCAATGTTATAATTTCCTACTCAACAATATAACTACAATGTAACATGTTTTGTATGTAACAATATTGTTGAGTAGGAAATTTTAACATTGACGTTATATTACTGTTAATTTGTGTTTACTCAAAAGTTAAATCAAGATTAAATTCAATTTATATTGATAAAAATGAACATCAGAGTTATTTAAATCTCGTGTATCTGAAATATCCAAGAATGCTCCAACGTCTTAGTTTAAAAAAAAATCCTTTGCTCTACATCGAGAGAATTAGATTTCTTTTAAAAATTAGAAAAAGTTAAAACGTTAATTAAACCGAATTTAAAGTTCATCTGCAATGATAGAAATACGCATTGGATTCGAATAATTGTTGGCATTTAAACCACTTATCGCTCAATGAGCTCATGGTTCATTAGTGCACGTATCGTTAATTTTTAATCCTTAAATGCTCGTCACGACACAGTATAGGAGCAACAGGATTACCAGGTAGCAATTATCGGCCCCAGTATCGCGAGCGATATCTATACTGTGCTATATACTGCAGCAGCTGTTCGGCCCGGCCGGACATCTGCCGCCGACTATTTCATCTCTTTGGGCCCGCTTCGTCTCGGGACCGTAGGCCCCGAAGATTTTAAGGACGGATAGCATCGACAATTTCGTCGTCAAGCTCGATTTACTAATTGCTAATCAACGCGAAAGAACATGACTTTCTACCAAATGTACCCCAGCGTGTATCTACAATATTTGCGACTTGTCGCGAAAGTTTTCGTCTTCTTTTATGGAACAAAGAAGCACGTCCTTGCGACATAAGTTTTACGGCAAAGGAATTTTCGTCGAGCAGCTGCAACCTGTGGCTAGCTAACGTGGAAAGAGGCATCGAAAACAGGGACGGCTTGCGCGGTGGTGGCGCCCTTATGCCAGTATCTCTTCTCTTTTGTTATCTTTTCTCTCCGGCTTTCCTTTGTCGATGAATTACAACTCTTATTCAGATGTAATTATATTTATTAATTTATTGAATATAGAGGATAGAGAGTATAGCGATCAAAGGAATTATCGTGCGAGTAATCCCAAACCGACGATTGTTCTCCATTTAAAAAAAAATGAATGAATTAAATATTCGACACTGTTGTAGAAAAGAAAATTCTTCTTTTATTTCAAATTATTTTTACACGTCCATTTCATTACTCTTCTCATGGTTTTTTTTTAACGTAAAACTATTTAAACTTTAACGATCATGTTATCGTTGATATTATTTTAAATCATTTTTAACGTAATACGAATTTATCTTTTTATTCTTCTGATTGTTAATTATATTTCCATATTTTATAACGGTATAGGGTTATAAGTGATGTCACTTCTAAAATCTGTCGCGAGAAAAATAGCTATATTTGAAAATGTATAAGTTATAAAGCAAATCAGACATCTACTTTAAGCAAGTCGGTCTTCGGTTTGTGATTTACAAAACCATTGTGTTTCTACTTACGAATACCGAAATATTATTGAGAATAAAGAATGAACGATGATTTTGAGGAAAAATAGAAAGGTAGTTAAAAAGAAAATGTCGCTACGGTACTGAAAAAGATCGAAAAGCCAAGAACGACCGGTAACAATTTAACTCAACAGGTTTTATTTATTTCTTTTATTGAATTCATAATTGGGATCATCTATATTTTACGATTATCGCGTCTTGTTTAATTTCTGGCTATAAATCAGAAAAAGTTTGGAGACAGCTTTTTGCTGAACTCGGCACGCTATTCTATTAGTATATAATAAAGGCTATTACATATAAAATATATAATGTGTAAAAAACAATGAAATATACAACTGTATTTTTTCAGGTAAAAACATTGTTGGAAAGATGATTAAAAAGAAATTTCTGGGAAATAGCAAGAAAAAGAAACTTATAAAAAAATCTTTTATAAAATCTTAAAAAGCAAAACGTAAAAGAGATGTTCTGCTTTCGCCCACTATTTTAGCAAGGACAAGTTGTCATTAAATTCGACATGTATCATATAAATTTAATGTGTCGACAGAAAGATTTCCATATTTTTCGTCGAGAAATCTAATTGCTTTAAATTTATCTTAATATGTCCCTAAACTTAACAACATTAACGAAAAAAAGATTGGAAAATTAAAAAAGAATATAAGTCAAGCGTAAAAAAAAATAGTGATAGAAGCGTGAACAAAGCATAACATAAAAGAGATTTTTTTAAACGCATTTATTTTATAAAACGCATTTTTTACATTTTTTTACATTCTGTTTCAGAAAGTGCAGACACAGGAAAATAAGGACGAAAAGAAAACTAAAGTAATATTTAGACAAATAAAGATTTGACGTGAAAGAAAATGAAAATAAAATGGGAGATGCAATACAAAAAAATATAAGATGAGCGTGTCAAAGGATCGTGCGCACATGAAAGGCTACTATTTTTTATCTTTTTAAAATCAAAATCAAACATTTTTTTTAAATTATATTCTAAAGAAGGAATCATATTATACAGCGCATAAAATTATAAATAGAATCCTATTCTGAATGCTGACACGAAGATTGTGGGCGGATATGCCGTTTTTCACATGAATAATTGAGATCCACCCGGTATAAGCGTTGTCTAAATCACAAATCCATTCGTCTGCAGCCTCTCTTTTTGTTTTCTGTTACTTTTAAAGGAGATACAAGGAGATACACGTGTGTGTATGTGTGTATGTATCCACATGCCTTTTAAAAAGAGAACAAAGGACACGTAAGCGTAAGAAATAAACTCAAATCGAGAAAGTCCAAGCTGGCATAAGGAAGCAGGAAGGGCGGACCTTCAGCAACAGAGAGTACTTTTGGAGTGAACGAGAAAATCACTTGCCTTAGGAAATCATGGCACAAGTGGAGGTTCCGATGGGAGAGATGCAGAGCCCGCCAGAAAAGGCTAAATCTACAAACGGGTAATAAACGTGCAATTTCTCTTTAGATCTGTCTTGGGATTTACCTAACTTAACCTGTAAGCAAACGCCACACTGTGTGTTGACGTAGCAACTCGTTGTCAGAGAAATCACGATTGAATTATTACGAGCTTATTACGAGTATTAATCAACATGGACAATTTGAGCAATGTTTGCACAAGCAATTTTGATTTGTTAAACGGGCGATCAAAAGCACGAACTAGAAATGTAGATAGTTAGGACGTAGAGAATCCCTTATCTAATTTATCTATTGTATTAATTGATTTTTTTTTGCTTATTTGCTATTCCGTAGATTTGAATTTCTACAACTACCTCAACTACCACTTGGACAGATTGGCTATCCTCAGGCCCACGACTGGATTGAACACAGAAAAGCGAATATTCGGCCATGGTCGGTGTTCCTTAACACAAACAACCTCAGACCGCCGCCTAATATAAGCAGATTAGGCAAACGGATTGTGAAGAATATTGAATACTTCCAAAGCAATTACCTATTCGTGTTTATTGGATTAGTGATATACTGCTTGTAAGAAAAATTTCATGTTTTATTAATCTGCTGGTTTAGTTATTATAAAATACATAAAAATATAATTTTATTAATTAATTATTTCAATGTGATTTTGATACGACTGTAATTAAATCTGTAATTTTCTTTCTTTTTTTTTTAGAATCACTTCACCTCTCTTGCTTCTGACAGTTGTCGCCTATCTCGGAATATGTTACAAGCTATCTCAGCGACATTCGAGACAGGAATTGATGATACTAAATCATAGATTAACCCTGGCGCAAGTGTATTCTTTAGTGGGAATTTGTTCGGTACCTGTATTTTTTTTAGTTGGTGCACACGCGGCAGTCTTTTGGGTACTTGGTAGGTAAAAGAGCATCTCTTTGAAATATAATTTTATGTCATTGAAAATAATTGTACTCTTTTTTTCAGGGGTTTCTTGGTTTATGATAACGCTTCACGCTGCTTTTTATAATATCGATGCAATATTATGTCCAGGAGAGGAAGAGCTCAATGCATTAGTTATGCAAGAAGTATGATTACAAAATGTTAATTTTTTGCTTTAAAAAATTTAATATTACTGTCTTAAGATATTCAGACAAATTGATTTTATTTACTTTGTATACATTTAGATTGTAAAATGGAAATTTATACAAAAACTGCGTAATATATTTATATATTAATTCGATAAATGTTATTTTTTCCTGTATATAATATGTATATATAAAAACATTGTATCAATTAAAATAGATCTGTTCATGTAATCCATATATCTCAATAATAAGTCTTACGAAATACATTATAAAAATATATAGAGTAATGAATACATTGGCGTATATATAGGACACATTGTATTTCTTGCACAAAGTTACAATTATATGTGTATCTGTATATAGTATTTGAACGAATAACATAAAAATTTTTATGGTTCACTCCAATTAGAATTTATTATTGAAAAATACAACAAGTCCGATGCTTTGTATTGACGGATTTTATATAAATTTTAAATTTACAAAATAACATTGCAATAAAACGCGCTAAAGAACTAATTCTTAAATAGAACGTTTCCCACGATAACGTGTGATCTGCGGAAATTCACTTCCGATGTTATACGTATATACGTATGTATATATATTTTTTCTAGATATGATTATAGAATGCGCAATTATAAGTTGCTAATTAATCAGTCGCGGAGATAGTCAAGTTCATCAAATGTCATTTTATACACTTTAACGCAAAAGAGAACGATCTACATTTTATTCGTACAAAAATATAAATAAATTGAAATATACGGGTTTGATTTTAAACGAATGAAAATAAAATTTTCATTCGTTTAAACTTATTTTTAAATAAGTCTAAAGTCCAACAATTTTAGACTCGTAAGAAATAAGAGATCTCCGCTGGATACTTTCGTAAAAATTACGATAAAATATTTTGCTTGATGCTTTTAATTTGTTTTTATTTTTTATTACAGTAATAATTGAGACAGTCATATAATTTTTCTGATTGTGGAGGTAAATCCAATTGGTAGGATGAATAGGCATGAAAGTCCGAATTAGTCACGACTTAATAATGGCCATGGACATCATATGTGTGTGCACGCTACTGCGCCTGCATCGCCGGTCCTGGGGATTTCTAAATGGAGACGGCGGCGTGACGTATGTAATTGTAGTCTTATCATTCGGTATGTGACAATGTGACACAGCAAGTACTTAATTGTTTCAAAGTTTGAATCATGTAGCGATAACTAGCTAAAATTCTTATTCTGTATGTTTTTTTTGTTTACAACGACGACGCAGTGAGAGTTCGATCAAAACACAGTCTTCCAAAGTTAAACGTGGCGGTCGGGTTTAATAAATGGACCTGAGGACAGAATTAGGTAAGAGCACGCTTTCTGCGATGATATTGCTGGGAAAAACAAGCCAAGAACAATAGTCTTAAAAGTGTACGTGCAACAGATCCTCGCGATTATAATTTTCCGGCGCAATTTTCCGCTTAATCTTGGAGGCATGTTACGTCTTGGTTAACTTTAGCAAGTGAAAACTGCAGATATTATAATTTATGATTGATTTTATTTCCATATGCATATTCACATATGTAAATATGTATGTACACCATGTTAAGTGTCTATGTTTAAAGAATGGAACTCATGCATCGCAAATAAACTGCAGAAATGTGGGAGGCCTTTCTATTACAGATTTTTATTTCGCTGTTCAAATCATATTGCTAAGATATTATATTTATTATACAAGAAGATAATGATGGGAATGTTTTTTTTTTCTTTTGGCATGCTTCTTGATCGCAGCGCTCCTGATTCTTTTCCCCTTGGGTTTGCATGATGCACATGTTCGCTTTGCAAATAGTAAAGCTTGACTATCAAGGGGTTTACTAAGCGATGGAAGAGGATGACGAAGTTTCTCTTACATGCGCGCAACGACGTGAAAGCAGTGCTCCTGGATCCAGTCTGTATCAGTCAGTGCAGAACAGCTTGAATCAAGGCTCGCAACAGACATTGTATGAAAGTGTTCGTAACACTTTATACGAAGACACTATGAGTGTGAACAGCATGCACAGCGCTGTCTCCCTGGACAATCTCTGCCCTACACATACAGATGATTCGTCCACTGTAAATAATGACACAAATGATACAGTTATAAATGGAAGTTATACAGATCTGAGAAACAATGTACAAGA
>VBVR01006347.1:0-10456 GCA_011638315.1 Tetramorium parvispinum | reverse complement strand
ATGATTGCAAGTGAATATTATAAACGAATAACTAAATAAAATATTATAAATGCATATCAATCTTGAATTTAAACTTTTAATTTCGTAGATTATAATTAAAAAGATAAGTTTATCGATCCTTTTTCAATAAATATTTGGATGCTTCATTTTACAGCTACTTTCATCTTCAAGTCTTTTGGAACTCTTCTTTAAATTTTCCAATTACGTACTTTTTCTCTTTCCCTTTTCTTGTTTTTTTCCTGCAAATAATCACCTTCTAGTTTTTACAGAAACACGTAAGAAAATCTCCAACACATTGAGTTTGTATTTTACAACTGTAAACAGTTAAGCTTTCAACCAATCTCTTGCAAAGTGCGATTATTCAGCGCAATCATGTGGCGCGGGACGATCGTCGTGGCGAACTTATTACGGCAATCGAAATCTTCAGGATGGAGGACTTCGAAGGACTCCTTCGCCGGCTAAAGAGTTCCGGAGCAGTATGTAATACTCGCTCTATCGCGCTATTTGGGCGCTGAAAGCATCTTCTCCGTCGAGAGAACATCGTCGCAGTCGTGGATACAAAGTGTAAGCGCATCACCCGGTAGGATCTCCGTTAGGTCCTCATGTCCAAGACTCAGGATGCTCCCGGTCGCGTTTACAGCCTGCGTAAATCTCGCCTTTACGGTCGCCGTAAACTCACCTCGCGATCCTCAGAATACGATAGCCCGAGTCGTCTTTAAGACCGCGGATCTTGGACACGACATCGACGTTCGAGAGGTCAGTCGATTCGGGATCGCCCGAGGAACATATAATTTTGTGAGACACTTCGGGGTTTAATGGCAATAGTGCAAATAGCTGTCACCAAATAAATTCCGTGATTTACGTGAATAGGGTCAGGCGCGTAGCGAGCGGAATGCACCATTCCATTATGCTGGAGAAGGATATCGGATTGGCGAGAATCTGCTATTTTATTCATTTATTATTTCTGTTAATCGGAAAATACAAAAATATTAATGTGACAGTCTCGATTAAATAGGTCTGAATTGATAATCGTAAGTTTGTTCTTTTTTTAGATTTTAGCAATGACATGAACAAAAAAAATTTTAAACAACATTTTTATATAAAAACTTTCTGCAGACATCCATTACGCGCGATTTTATTTTCAATGCGATTGATTAGCACTCGAGTACAAGAATGAAATGGATTTCAATTTTGAAAAATACATACATTGGAGACTATTATTTCGAAATTGCGGTCGTAGAGAGAATAACGACATCCATTTATCATCCGCCAAGCATTGATTTTCCATTTGCTTATAAATAAACCAGTGTTTGGTTGCAGATAATTGCAAAGTTATATAAAGGCAATATCTTTTCTAATGCACGTAATAAATAAACAAACAATTAACTTTTCATAGTATACACTTCCCAAATTATCGAATTATAAATAGTATAATTTTAAAGTATATCTTGTGATATATTCAACTACTTGGAAAATTCGACAAATATATTAAATTTGCATTTATTATGTAAATTTTCAATTATTAGTTTGAATAGAAGAAATAATAGTATAATATACATATAAATTAATTTAACAATAATAATTATATTATATTAGCAGATATAATATTTATTATATTTTTTTAATTTGGTAATAATGGTTTAATGTTATATACAATCCACATATTTGAAATTTCTGATAAATAGGCACAAACATTTCTCGAAACAGTACAAAAGTACAAGATGCAAGATCCATGGTATCTATAACTTTCGTAATTAAGAGATTAAATACCGTTCCCCATACAAAAGTTATCTCGTTAGCATGACTATCCTTAGGTAGCAGAGTATTGCAAAAAGTTCACGAGCGGCGACGTTCGTTGCTGATATCTTTCATCGTTTCGATGCATTAACGAAAGCAGCTCATACAGCCAAATAGTATACGTAAGACGCGCGCAATATTACGGTAGATTTCGTAAAAATTTAAAATAGCGCAGCTCTAAAACTTCCGCCAATACAGTATTTTCCGATAATAACGGACATTAAGTACATAATTTAATGATCGCAGAGTTGCTTTGGCTGCGTTGCTTCTTCATAGCGTTGCTGCAGCAGTCAGATAAAAGTAAGTAGGTTATTAATTGTAGCGCTAAATTACATTTATAATTTAGCGCTACAATTAAAATTTTTTAAATTCATCTATAATGTGTTTATTAATACTTACAGTGTTATCCAATATTTTATATTTCGCGGTTAAATATTAATTCAGTATATTCGAAGATGATATTTTTTTTACTTTACATTCCCGGCCACCGAATTATGCTACCAATGATCGCATTACAATATTGTAATAATTGCAAGAGGAAATTGTCGATAATATAATCCATGTAAGAACGAAAATTATACAAGAGCAGGCGTGAGAACGCGTGTCTGTGGAAAATGATAGAACTAAAGGCGGAAGAAGAGAAGAAGGCATGATGAAGTGTAATTACGTACGGCGCAGTGAGTCCAATCAGACGGCCGAGCAAACAGAAGAAAATTTCGCCGAAAGGGCCACGAGAGAGTGCGAATCAGAAGGGATTTCTGATTCGGGCTTCAGCGAGATGAAAAGCGTGGCTTTCCGGCTGTTTATTAACGGTACTGTTTCTTACACATTATAGATCAATGCAATCGGATGTTGTAGCATTACACGTTATTTATAAAATACTTTATCAGTATGTATTTATTATAATTATTATTTAGATAACAGAGTTTAATGTAGTTCACTCGGTATAATTACTATTTATCGTTGTATAAATTGAATATAAAACGGACTGTATTTTTCTAAAAGATATTATGAGAGAAAATGCACCTGCATTAAATTTAACATGATGTATATAAATCTGGGTTTATGCACATTCTTCTTGTAAAAGCTGAATTTTCCATTTCTTACAGAATCGAATTTTTTAAATCTTATGTGAATATTTCTTCTCAAGAGGGTGTCAACTCTTCTGACAGATTCAATTTAACTCATTCTATTCGCGGTACGACATATACGTAACTCACCGAGGGCGAAGTCAGTATGTAGTTCGCTTAGATAAGTAAAAAAAGAGTGGAAAGCGAGAGTTAGCGTTGCAATACCGAGGGAATCAACGCATACAGGGGGAATATAGGAAGACGAATCACCGGTATTTCGAACACGTTGCTGTGCGAACGCGTTATTTAATTAAAACTGCGCCAGTCTCGGCTCCGGGTACAATTTGCTAAAAGAGGAAACAGAGAGCCGCCGTCGGAACAACAAAGACAAAGAGAAGGACAGGGATGGGAGGGAGGGAACGCGAGATAGCATAAGAAGGGTTGAACGAGGTGAAAACGAGAAAGTAAAAAAACGCAGACGAGCGTGTGGATGACCGTAGGGAGAGCGGCTGATGATGGAGGGGTGAAACCGACTCGGGGAGAACGACCTGCACGCGTCTGGGAGAACCGAGATGGACCGAATAGCACAATCCGAAAGTTATAAAAGAACTTCTTTCTGCTACTTAAAGGAAAGACGTCGGCGAAGGTCCTGCGAAGAAAGTGCGCGAGGGAGAGGATGGGCAGGATGAGAGCGGTGGTGGGACAGACGGTGAAACGGAGCTGGAACGGCGGCTCTCGTCCAAAAGAGAGCAAACCGCTCGGCAGACTCCCCGTTGGACTTGGCCGTCTCCGGACCGAGAACGTGTAAAGATTCTTGACTGTCGGAAGGAAGGAAGAACAAGAGTGGGCGTAGAACGAAGAGGAAGAGGAAACTGAACCAACGCGCGCGAGAGAAAAACTGGATAGTTGCGAAAGACAGGAAGAGGAAGAGGAAAAGGGGAGAGGATCACCCATCGGGCCACGGGGATGTCCCGGGATCAGTTTTCTATATCACGGGTTTCGCGACTGAACGACGCAACGCGGGTTCGAATGGAAAATAAAACGAAGTTTCTCAATTTGAAGAATTCTTACGTTATCGCGCGCTCGCGCAAAGTGCTCGGCGATAGTATACATATGTTCATTAATATTAAACTAGAATGTGATAGTGGCATATTATATACCAAAAGTGATTTCAATCAAACTCCAATTAACTTAATCGATGATTATCGAGCATCTGTACTATTTCATTAACATGGGTAAAATAATTAAAAATTTTGTTTCTGTCAATTGAATTAATTGCTAGTTAACTAATTGGAGTTTGATCGAAGTAACACTACACGCTTATAAAATACTTTATTAGTATTTATAATTATTATTTAGATAATTATTATTTAGAATTATTTAATTTGATGTAATTTATTTGATATTATTATTATAATTATTATGTTTATTTTGTAATTTTTTTAAGCATTCGCTTTCTTTTTTTTTGGATTAGACAATGATGAATTAGGCTTGAATCATTTTTAGATTGTTAAAGCTATTTTTCAATGTATATTTGATATTTTTAAATATCCAATAGATGTAAAAGATATATACATATATCGGATTTATATAATTAAACAATGAAAGTAGATTACACAATATTAAATTAATTCATAAGAAACATAAGTTCAGATTTTTTTCAATAATTATGACAAAGGGACGTGTAAATACATCCGGAAAATATCGAACTTGGACATGAGAACCATTAGTGACATCTCGTGCATCATGTAATAATGCATTTATACGAATCACATTAGTCAAATGATAATATGATATCGATATCGAATTGAACCATTGCACTTTGTGACAGGAAATGAAGAGATAATAATATACAATCAATTATTTATTTACTGTTGATTGTTTTAGTTTTCAGAAGTTGATAGAAAACAGAGAAAAATTACTTGGAAAACTGTAGAAATAATTTATATTGATTACTTCTACACTGAAAAATATTAATATATTTACAATAGATGCGTGCCTCATATTTATATTTGAACGTAAACATCTTTTTCTCTTTTCTTTTAATTACGAAATTAAGATAATTCATTTTAAACTGTTTTTCGCATTTCTATTGCTATCTTTGTTTTCCGAGGATACATAACTGCAGTATGCTGAGAACAAATTAAGAACTTTAAGGATTGCACGAACTCCATTGACTATTTATTTAGTATTTTGTAACAAACTGAGAACAAGTTTCTGTTCAAAATGAGAACGTACTAATTAATTATTGTAGTAGCGATGCAACGTAATCGGATACAATTAACAATAGCTATTCAATGGAAGAAGCCTTTAATTATAAGTCAGAACAGTTAGAAATTCTTAATAACGTAATTGGATAAAAATAAAATATAACATATAAAATGTTTTATATATAAATATAGCTTTTAAAATATTTGAAATATTTTAAAATGTAAAAGTTTAAAACAGAATATAATTTTAATATATATTTTCTATATTGGGAATATCTAGATAGAAAATCGTTAATGTTTTCTTTTGAAAGAGAATACGCTATTTGACATTTCAATATAATATAACGAAAAAAGCTATTTTACTATTTAATAGTACTACTAGTACTGCTTTATCATTTATATATAAATGCCATTCTTTTCAACTAAAATCTAGCGTAAACAAAATAGAGAAATGAAAAATTACAATCCTTCAGACAGGTAAAATTAAACAGTGCCAATATTTTCGCCGCGCTCCAATTAAGTCAAGCGATTGTTCCTATTTATTTTCCATCAATTATCGAGTGCATGCCAATTATATAAACAAACGTGTAATCTCGTTTGCTCGCAGTTAGTAATAAACATGAACGAGTTATCTGCCGTATGCATTTTGCACAGAGCCGATCTAATAAAAATATGAGTATTCTGATCGCAGTAAACACAACGATAAAATTACAGATATATTTTGAAATCGTAACACATTATTTAATTGATGATTAGAGAGCAAATCGGTAAAATAAAAGAATAATGTAAGCAAATTTAAAAAAAGGAGAAAAAACAAAATTAAAAAGTTTTTCGCGGTTGGTTGTTTTTCTGCGATATTGACAGAAATTATATAATTATATAAAAAATAAATATATATGTGTTGTGATTGTTTCTAAAAATACTAATAAAATATCACGATAAATTTATAAAATCAACTTTAGACGATCTAAAATCTATATCAAATTTTTAAATAAAAATCTATGTTTATAATTTTAAATTCTAATATGTTTCACGCCATGTGTTTTGATGTATGTATTTTAATACATATGTACATACATATATAGTATATATATATATATTCTAATTTTTCATATCTTTTGTATGACACAGCAGATAAAATTATCTGTCTCTATCCTGGCATGAATTAAAGATAGCTCAAAATGGATCTTTAGATTCAGATATATTGAAACAGACAAAAGAACAGAGAAAGGTTGTTGATTATCGCATAGAATCCATGATATCTCCAACGAGGAAGAAACTAGCGCGTCTCAAAATGAAAATTTAGCGAGCAAATAACCGAGCTGGGCCCGCGCCCGGTTTTAGGAATTGATTTTAATTGCGCAAACATCGTGAGGATCTTGCGTCCGTGCACACTTCCGGTCTGCAGCCCGGGCGAGAGCGAGGGGGAGGAAGAGGGAAGTGTTTGCACCCTCCATCGTGCGAGCGGTACGCGGGAGAACTCTTGGAACTTCCGCGAGCCAAGATATAAGCGCAATTCGATTTGCATATTTAACTCAACTGGCGTGCGGAAATGCCAATTCCAAACCCGATCCGTACCCGCCATCAGCACCGCTAACAGGCCGGCCGCATTCGATCTGCTTGCGTTCGCCACGCCGCACCGGCCGCGGATTAATTAGCTCGCCCCTGTAAGTGCGTGCCGTAAGGGTAAGACGGGCCGAGCATCACTCTCCCGATGCCCCGCGAGCGGCAGATGTTTACGCACGGCTCGTGGAGAGCACCCACCGACCCACCCTCGCGCGCATATTGATCTTTTCCATCACCGGTGATCTCGAGATTGATCGTTCGGTTAGCGGCAATAGAATTGCGCCTGCGATGCGGGCTGAACGCTTCGCGGCGCGATGAGTCTTGTAGTATGCTTCGTTGCGAAATTAGGTTCTGCCACGGGCTGAAAGCGGCGGGTTCAATGTGAAAAGGGCTCGATGAGGAAATATGGCGAAAATACGGCTTCTTATAACATTGCACGCATGGACATTACATTAGAGCCTTTATAAAGGATTAGACTTTTCGTAAAGAACGAGACAGAAATTCGAGAGATTTATTCGATTTTAAATGTTTTATAAAAGTTAAAAATATTAATAAAAATTTTGTACGAAAGACATTTCGTATAATTTAGATGACTAAATACATACAATGACTGTAAAATATAACCAATATAAAAATATGAATTTTTAGCACCAAAATTATGTAGATTTTTTTTACTTTGATTGCTCCATATTTTCTCTCTTTTTATTGAACTGATATGTTTATTAAATCGATAAAAGAGAATACATATGTACACAGGGGAGCATTAATGAAGTTCTTTTTCGATGTAGATGAGGGCACTGACTCTAGGCCTTCTATTGGTCCTTGAATTTGAGCCCTCCAATGGGAGACCTTGAGATGATGTGTTCATCTGCACTAGCTACACCGAAAAAGGACCTCATTTATGAACCTCTGTGTACATATAATATTTAAAGAATATTAGAAACAACTTCCAATTGATTAAAAGTTTTTAAAAATTAATATGACAATAGAAGAGACTTTCGTACATCGCAATTGTTCTCTTTGTATCCTGCTCTCATTTCTAGACAATATAAAAATAAATGAATGACTTAAGTGCGAGAGTAGAAATAGAAATACTCTTTCACAATCTTGCGCGAGACGACTTCCGCGTGGAACTTTGCGATGGCTTTTACAAGCAAAAACTGCACCATTATTACAATAGTACAATGGAAGTGAAATTTCGGCCAGTACGCGAATTTTTTTTTATAAAAGCATTAAAATCGGTAAACATTTATTTTGTGGGTGTGAATTTTGTAGTGAATAAACGTTGAAAAATCGAAAATCAAGAACTAATTGGTTGAATCGGCAAGTGTATAAACAAAGCAGAGCAAACTTTCCCGTGCTATTGATAAAAGTTTGCACACTTCTAAATAACGCAGGCAAAAATAAAGTTTAAAAAATCTTTGCAGTTAAAGTAAAACATACGAAGTGCGCTGATCAGAAATTGTCAAAGTAACAGTATTTATGTACATACATTAAATCAAATATGCTTTGTACAGCAGTAAAAATCGTAGTGTAAAAATCAGATCAATTGTTATTAATTAGATTTTTCATAGTATTAGATTAAAAATTTTTTTAATGTCAATTTTTTTACGGAATTGTATTTTACTAAATTTTAATAAAAATTTAGCGGAAGTTTATTAAAATTTTCTGCAGCTTTTATTTAACGGCTCACTTGCTTCAATATGCAAATTAATTTTGATTACTTTTTTATTTGAAATTATATTCCAAAAGAATCGCTAATATATACGCGTTGATTTATATGTTGCTTTTTGTTGATCAAAAACTTTTTACTTCGAAGAAATTATTTTTGAAATTTCTAGTTTATAATATAACAGTTTATAAGTAAAATTAAGTGAATGACATACATGCTATTAAAAAGCATTCGATATCACTATTATATTATTAGATTATTATTAAATTATTGAAGAAGGTTTTCTTGCTAGAAATTTTTTCAGCATAACGACAAAAGGTCAATTACTTAAATATTTCAAATTTAAATACAAAATAAAATTACAGAGAAAAGGTCTTTTTGATCTCTGAAAGGTATATCTTCACTCTTATCGAAATTTAGTTTTCGTCAGCCTTAATTCGCGCCCGATACTCTTGGCGGAGAAGCTGCGAGAGGGGATGCGGTAGCGAGGCGTGCAAAGTAAATTGAGAAAGTGCTACGGAGGGAAGTTATACGTCTGGGACAAAACGCGACTGTCATAAATTTCTTCGGCAACATTGGCCCAGCCCCATCCGCCACTTCGCTAATGAAACGGAGCGACGGCTAATGAGGCTAATGAGGTAGTTTCCCTGGCAAGGTTTATTCACTACCTCCGGTTACAACCTTCACGAGAAAACGTATACAAGTCGCGCCGTCAGGGGGTACGCGCTGTAATGGCTCAGGGGAGGGGAGAGTGCTACGGGGGTAATTCTGTTACCCCTTATTAAAATATATCGTTCCAAGTCGAAAACAAAGTTTCTTGCGTGGTAACATGACGAATCTTATCCGGCGACGAATGGCCCTCCTAAGGTCTGTCCTGCATGCGTTACATTTAGAGCACGAGGGATGCTTAAAAATTGACTTGGCCGGGTCGGTTAAGATCGGCCCATCCGTCCCCGTTGCACCACGTTACGCTCGAGCTCGAAAAATGCGTTCTCTCCTCCGAATTCCGAACCGCCGCCGTTTCGCAACGCTACCGTCTGAATGGGTGAGCGCGAATGATCGATCTTCGGGGCGTTGCATACGTGTCGCCGTTGATAACGCACTTGCCATTTCCCGGGAAAATGATAAATTTCGCAGTATGTGGCGTGCGACGGACGTGCGCGAGCGCCGCAAAAATGCTTTCCATCAGCGATTCTTGAGTAGTTTTCACGGCCGAGAAGAGGAGCGCGAGTCTGCGAGATGGAGCCTCGACGAAGAGGGTAGGGACCAACGGAGGTGCGCGCGAGGACGCCGTGAAAGGAAAGGCGGATTGGCGCGCGGAAAAATTAGTAAAATGCCACAGCCAGGTGGTATCATTTGTCAAGTCACGCGAAGTTCACCTCAATCGACATGTGCGCGGATCCAGAACACAGCCTGGAGATCGTTCGAGTTTCCTCGTCACGCGCGATTTCGCGGCGCGTGTTTGAGCGATCGGTCCGGTCGCGTTCGAGCAAGCTTGAGAAGCGCGCGAGCTTCGCTGGCGAAAAAATAACCGAAGGAATTTAATAATGTCCTCTCGCTTCTCCGACGCCGCACCACGGCACGCGTGACAATATTTAATGATCGCAAAACTAGGTCACTAGCGGTAGATCATTGTACCTCGAGAATTTGTTCGTCAGAGACTTGTGGATTTCTTCGTCTTTTCCGGACTGCGAGAACGGAAACGTCTCAAACGTTTCGAAAAAGTAGGGAGAATGACACTTCTCTTCACAAAATAGCAAAAAAGATTCGGTCAAAAATATGTAAAAATCTTACAGAAATTTTACAGAAATAGAGCAATGTGTAAAAAAGAATTCAATATTGGTAACATAAAAACAAGTTCTTTTTGAACTCTCAAGAATGTTTCTAGAAAAAAATATAAAAAGGAAATCATTTTATAATTCATCATTGTGGAATTCAAAGAAAATTCATTTTAAATTCTCTGTGCTATATGGAAGTTAATTCATAAAAGAAACTGTGACACAACTAATGTTTTTATACAAATGTATATTTTGAGAAACGTCACATATTTTTCATATATAACATATGGTATATAAGATTACATTATCATAATAATATATCTAAGGAAATTATTTTCTTTTTGCTTGTAATTATATAAATAC
>VBVR01006346.1:0-10458 GCA_011638315.1 Tetramorium parvispinum | reverse complement strand
GGAGGGCAGGCTGGGTGTCAGTCGCCGTGTGCGCGCAAATACGTTGCCGCCGTGTGTTCATTAAGTATATGCGGTAGAAAGCGTAGCGCGCGCTCGCGTATATGCATGCGTCCCCGGGTGAGTTAGGGGGCCCCCGGACTCTTGCCATCCCCCCCTGGTCCCGCTACCGCCACCGGGTCCCTCGCAGTCCTCCTGGCAACGTCCGCGCGCCACCATCGGGGTGGTTGTACTATTGATTTTTTCGCCCTGTTCCGTTGAATTATCGAGAGTCTCTCTCTCTCTTTTATGTGGGCGATCTCGTCGTCGGCAATGTGCGACCCCATGACAAAGACGACAAGGCGGCATCGCGCGACGCGACGCGACGCGACGCGACGTGGAGACGCGGCTGTTATACGGGGATGATTCGCGGTTAACGCACAGAACGTTTGAGGAATAGATCCTTTGAATCTGCCGGAATCTGAAAACGAAAATCCTCGTGGGAGAGTATTGAAATAATTGAAACTTTTTCAGTCACGATCGAATGAAATTGAGGGGTTTTCCGCAATTTACATTTTTGAGACATGATATGGATCATGCACGGAAATCTGATCGTTTATTTATCTTCGAAATAATTGTATCTCAACAAAGAATTGTTGAATTTCAATTTCTAGTCAATGAGGCGCCTAATGTTGGAAAGCTAAAAAGTTATAGTAAACGGTAACATTCTAGGATAAAAATTCTTTTGACAAGGATTATCGTCTGAAATTCATCCTTTACAATATATTTACGGATAATGCAAGCCTGTGATCTGCATTAAATTTAAATTTAAACTTAGAACTTGCTTTTACATTTAAACTAAATTTGTTTCTTTGAAACTCCACAATTAATTATAATGTTTACTCATTAATATGACCTCTTTTGAACAAACACGATAATTGAGTTCGGAAAATAAGAAATCTATCCTGAATATTTACTATGATGACTGCGGGATCATCTTGTAAGCAAAATGTAAACGCATTGTCGAGTGTACATCGGACACGCTCATAGCGGAGAGAATAAATCTGGCGAATGATTGGAATTATGAGGGGAGAGATGGCTTCGTGTACGTGTATGTATACTATCTCTCTCCACACTGTACCACTTATTCGTTGTTTCCCCGATTTTAGTCCGTAACGAGGCGCGGCGCGCGTTACCTCCGCGAAATAATTGGACGCGAAATGATCACAGGGCTTCGAAAGGGAGGAGTGTTATCAAATTGCTGTTACGCGCCCTCGGGGATTGATATCATACATGATCTTGATTTCCTCACATCAGTTTAAAGTATTAATTACGCAGTTTTAATGAGCTCGCTCCTATCTTACCCCTTCTCTGTTTCGCATAAAAATAATTCGAATATATAATACGGTACAATTATCGCTTTGAGAGTTTTTAAATTGTACATGAAAAATAAATGCATGCGTTACGCGCTCGAAATTTCTTAAAATACGTACACTGAGAGAAAAATATAATTACTTTTGGATCCAACCATAATTTTATCAATATTTCTAACAATAAATATGATTAACTTAACTAATATATGCATCATTATGTTAATTATTATTAGAAATATTATAAAATTGTGATTGAGGTCCAAAAATAACTATATTTTTCTTTCAGTGTAAGTTCACGTTTATATTATTAAATTTATGAAGCATTTTCTTATAAAATAATTGCATACAGCGGCAATAGAGAGAAAAGAGACTCGTATAGTCGCGTTGTACTATGGGCTGTCAATTCCAGAATACTATTATACTTAATTCTCTCGCGCGAATATTCTTGATTGTAATCGGACGAGCATAAGGCTTGGAATTTACGAACCTTCAGCGCTTGCACGCGACAATCGAGAGCGAGAGCGTAACGACAACGACGCCGTAAAAGTAGTGCCGGGACGAAGTTTAATCACGATGGCGAACAAAGAGGTTGCAGAGCGATGGGACCACTTTCCAACTATTAATGACGTAGCATTGAAACACGGCGCGTAGTTCCTGCCGGTGCCGTATTTGCGGTGCGTTTTGGATTAAGAACAGAATGGAGGTTTGGTTGCGTACTTGAATGCAGTGAGCTAAATCCCCACTCTGTCTCTTTTCAGATTATAGTTGTAGTTATTTAGATTATGGCTGTATCTTTGATACAGTCTTTAATATAGAAAAGACGAATTTACTTGGCTCCAACTTGTTGGTACAACGATTTTAAGTTCATAATTTATGAGTCGGTGCTCCTCCGCTTTTAGCAGAGAAATTCTATTCAAAGACTTCTTATTTATGAATTTGTTTTTATTCCTGTTTCGAGCTGCGTTACTTCACAAATTATGCACTTAGCCTACTCTTCCCTTGAACATTTTAAACATCATCCTACAGCCATTCCATGGTACGCTATGAAATAAACTAATTTTATAATATAATTATAAAAAGTAAATGTAAAAAATTATAAACACGTAAATACAAATTGAAATTATATCTGAAACAAGTTTACAAATTATCGATTTCTCTTTTAGATCGAACGATTCGTTTATTGACCGAACGGATCGGCTACATAAGACGTATGGTATGTAAAATGTGTTTCTCATCTCCTTTCTCCTTCTCTCTTTTTTTTCTGTCGTATACGGATGAAAAATGCGTAAGCGGAACTGGAACGTTACTTGACAATGCGAAGGAGTCATCGGTATTCAATACGCTTGCTTAGGTGCTCTTCACAAGCGTAAGAAACTGGCCTTATGTGAACATCGCGTTCATCGAACCGTGACGCGATGACCTAATATCGATGCTTAGACGTTGATACGAGGCGAAGTACATCTCACTTAAGAAAGGTCGCCGGCACGATACAGGAGAGCCTCGAAAGTTTTCACGAGGATAATATTTGGAATAAAACTTATCTATTTTATCAAAACTGTTTGGATTTAATTAATAACTAAAACATAAAAAAATTATTATAGTTAAATCTAATAATTAATGGTAGGTTTAACAAACGTGATAATAAGCGGGAAATGTATGTCGAATGAATTTGTATGTGCAGTGAGTTTATTTGCTTTTAGTGAAGGATAAAAATTATTGTAATTTTTTAGTGAGTTTTTATTTTAAACTATAAGCTATAAATATGAAAATATATATTTTATATGAACTGTTGGATCAAGTGTCAAAAATAAACGAAAAGATTTCTGCGTATTTTTAAAATTTAAACTTATTAAAATTATGCTAAAATTTAAACTTATTAAAATTATGCTATTTTCAAGTCTGCTGTACGTAAAAGATAAATTTGAATTTTTTTTAGATCAAATGTTACAAAAGCAGTTAATAGTTCTTGGATCAGTAAATCAAAGCACTTTCAATAATTATTAAATACATAGATTTTCTTTTCTATATTTTAGATATTATAAATTTAAGTGCCGTAATACTCATCTTTAAGAGTTATACAGAAGTCGTTGAAAGATGCCCGGAACAAGAATCAAGGATCGATATCCGGTCTTACCATGGAGATCGACGCATTCGAGCGTGAAAGAAGCAAGGGGAGAAAGAGCGGCTCAATTTTATCGGCCGCGTGGCCAATAATTTCTTCGCCGGCGAGGTGGTGATTTCAGCGACAGACGCGAGTCAGCTGGCAATCTTTTATTCGTTCTTTATTCGACGATTCATGCTGCCTGCTCTTTTTCTTTCTCCACCTTCTCTCAAACAACTAGCCGTCTTGAAGAGAATATCTTTCCAAGCGAGACAATTTTTCCGTGAAATAATTTTCACTGCCTAACTCCTTGAATAATTGAATAATATCTTTCAATATCTCCAGAAGATTATTTTCATATTGATATACTATTTAAAAGGTTAAAAAATAGAATAAAGCAATCTCTCTTCTGTAGATGTTGTTTGAATTAAATGTTGCTTGAATTTGCGCGAGTAGAATTTAAATCTTACAATGTATAAAATTGGAATCTCTCTCACTTTATAAAACTGAAACTTTACTTTTTATTTATACGCAAAATGGATAAATAATTAAAACATATTAATTTTAATGTAATATTTTTACTGTATTTTTATATAGTTAAATAATTATTAACCAAAAGTAATTAACTTTTTATAATATATTTACATATATATCTCTTCAAAAATCTTTTGACTACTTGAAAAAAATTTAAAAAGAAAGAGAGTTAGAGAGACCTTTCATCATCAACTGTATCGACTTCTTCTACATCATCGGTTAAGAATTAAATCGAGCTGAAACGCACTGAGTGAATTACGAGATTGTAGGTCAGACGTCAATTGGACGATTCCATATGGATAATCAGAGCTAATGATATCTCAGAGATGTAGATTGCGTATACAGAAGACACGCATCAACATCGTCTAGTTTCTCTGCAGAAAATCATATGTGAATCTTATTCGATAGAAGAATCAAAGATAGAAAGCTGGACTAATAACTTTATTTTAAATTGTTTAAACGAATGGCTAGGGAAGGTTAATGAAGATAACAAAATGTCGGCATAAGAGCGTATAGTTAATTATATGATTTTCAAGGAAAGTAAATATTTCTTGATTATATTCCCGCTGGCGATATAATCTCTTACACGAGTATCATTCAGATGGGAAGCATTACTCGGGGGACCTTTTTGTATCCCCTGTGCCTGGACAAGATGACAAAGAACGAGAATTCTGTCGAGATGCGGCCCAGGACGCGGGGATACATGGAACGGGTGAATAAATAAAACATAGGCAAACACTTCAAAGGAACACGCGCGCTGTAAGTCATTGCCCCGTACGAATGAGAGAACGCGAATGACAGGAGATATTATACTTTGCAAGTATCAAAAATGTATATAGTGAAAGAGGATAAATAGTGAGGAGTGAGGATAGTGAGAGGACAAATGTATAAGATATTATATTTTGATATTAGCTTTTTTTCTTTGGTAATTTGGAAATTTTTTGCATTAATACTCCGCCAAAAGACTTGTTTTTTCATATGACACAGTTGTAAATGCAACATAATTATATTTCACCTGTGTTTCACTTTTAAAATTTTCATTTTCAAGTTTCATTCCTTATAGATTGGGAGATGTAATTTAATTGCTAAAACTGAAATCGAAAAAAATACAATATAGATGAAAAAGATAATTTCTTTTCGCTTTTTTAGTATTTATACTTAAATTATATGTAATAATATATTTAATATTTTTTTGTTTTAATTGATTTTGTTTATCTATGTTTAGTGTTTTCTTATAAATTGGATACTCAAAATTTAAACAACGTAATATGAGTAAACTTTTTAGCAAAAAATTGCAATTTTTTTTTAGACAGAAGGAAAATTAATTCAAGAAGAGAGATATAAGAATAACAGTTGTTTTGGATTTATTGAACTTATTATAAGTATATGTCCCCAACATGGTTTGAAATAAAATATACGGTAAGTCGCATTTCAAGAAACAAAGGAAATATAAATAATATGGATACATTCTGCGATATATCTATTTTCGAAGTATTTTCAACGTCTCACATATATCACGTCCGAAATAAACAGTTCAAGACGTCGTTGTAGACGACGATCTACCTTCCCTTGTGATTTTCCATTTCGGATCTCTGAGACATCGCGACTCGAGTTCGACTTCACTCACTCGCGTCCCATTTCGTCATCCATCCATCGCGGGGTTAACAGTCCTCAAATCGGCATCGACCGTGATTTCTTCAAACGAATACCGCGCTATATCACAATGTATCCATGTAAAAAGTTTCTCTTAAAAAATAAAGAAAAAAACATGTAGATATAAATTTGTCTAAATATGTATATTTATATTTTTAAAATAATTTTTATTTACGTGTCAAAATAGTAAACGTAAAATATGCCTCATGTAACTGAGAATATTTATGCGAATACAAATAAATATTCGTTTGTTCGGCGCATCTTCTATCATGTTCTCTTGATTTGAACCAGCCTTACTTCAAAGCAGAAAAAAAGCTTTACGGGCTTTAAGGGTTAATATGCACGCTCGCGTGCACATGAAAGGCATACAATCGTACAACTGGTAATACTGACCCATCAGGGCACATCTGCGCGCCACGTGGTGAAAGCTGTTGTTTCGGTCCCCTCGTTCCTCGTTGATTAGAGAAATGCCAGGCAGCACGTGGTTAATGACGGTCGAGAGATGATCTCTCAGCATCGCTGTCCTTCGCACGTTCTTTTGTCCGATATCTACCTTTTACCCTCGTTCGATAGACACATGCACACATTATTAAATTTGACAAGAAAATGTGCGGATTCGTTTATTGGTTTGCATCAATTGCATATGTTTGCCTTTATCGAACTTCCTCGGTATTTTTTTTCTATATTTTTGTTCATTTCATCAATAATTATTTTTTCAACATTAAGTATTACTGAATTACTGAAAATATTATTAAATTTATTCGATTTTTTTTTATAAGAAAGAATTTTTGTTGCTTGCAACTAGAACATTTTAGATATTAGAGGAGTTATTAGACAGTTAGATGCTTATTTTCTTGCTTTATTAGGTTTAGAACTATTGTTCTTTAAAATTTACTGTATATACATATTTATCGATGAATGTGCTGATATCTAAGATAATAGTTTACCCTCATATCAGATCTTTTCCCTTTGTAAAGAATCCCTTAATTCTTAATTAAAAATTCTTGTAATATTTATCTATAATATTTAAAACTTTCAAAAGTTCTAAGTTCAACTTGATACTAAACAATAATACTTAACAAAATACCATAAAATTCTTTTTTATATATTTTACATAAAATATCGCGATTGACAGTTAGATGCTTATTTTCTTACTTTATTAGGTTTAGAACTATCGGGCTTTAAAATTTATTGTATATATATATATATATATATATATATATATTTATCGATAAATGTGCTGTATCTAAGATAATAGTTTACCCCCTTATCAGATCTTTTCCCTTTGTGAAGAATCCCTTCATCGAGTTGTTCTCGCAGGAGATATATGTTCATCGAAGCAGGATGCACACGGGATTTTGTTGGAACGCACGAGACACAGCAACGTATTATCTAATCTTGGCGCAAACCGCAGCTGCGATCACTTAAAAATATATACCGACCGCCGATCCTCTCTTCTTCCTTTTCCTACGTTGCCCCATGCATTCTCAACTACGCAACAACGCTCCCTTTTACGATAATAAAAATTATCTCACGTTGTTTTCTTCATAGTTTTACGTCATGCATTCTTGCCCCTCGTTTACGAAGAGCACGGTTTGATTCTTTCTCGCGTGTATTATTTCGCTTATCTTCAAGAGAGAACATTATCCTCTTCCAAGTATTTTTTTATGCATTTCACTGCATCATTGTCAAGTAGAAAAAAAAGGATAGCGCAATTTTCAATGTAAAGCAAGCAGGAAGGATTAATCAGAATTCATAATACCCACAAAGTTAGATTGCGCTAATCGACTCTGAATTCAGAATGCCTTCCTGTTACACGTTACAACTCGCATATAATGTACATACATATACATACATTACAAAATGTGAGCCATTACAAATAACTGAAATTTATCACAGACAATTCTCATAAATATTATGCCTCTATCACACACCGTCTCAGGAATGTCTTTTGATTATTTAATGCAATATTGTGTTTCACAATGCATGCTCACGATTGCAGCGAGATAAAATTGATATCTTGCTCGCGATCCTCGTATCCTGTAACTGTAAAATCTCCACGGCGGCATCGATCGGTTGGCCGTGCCACGAGCATCGCAATCGAGCAATTTGTTCGTTTATCCGATATACCGCGCGCACGTTCATGTATCTTGAGCTCCTGGAGCACGAGCGTTTATCCAGTGCTATGCTATGCGATACCGGAAATCACATCTTTCACATCGATAGATTGTATGATCTGTTCATGAGTCTCCGTTATAAAATACACTCGTGATTGATATGTAAAATACCATGTTTACATAATATCTATATAACGTCCTAAAATTATAATCGATGAAAATCGATAAAAGTCAATGAAAATCGATAAGTGAAATGGAAGCTAAATGTAAATAAAAATAGATGAAACTAAATTAAAAGTGACAAGTTATGACTGAAAACCATGAATAAAGGAATATCTTTTCTAGCTTTAATACATTATGAAAATTTTATATTCGATAAAATTGAGTATAAAGATACGCTTTATATAAAATGTTTATTTTCATGCTCACATAAATTAAATTAGAGAGAAAGTATTTTATATATTTTTCTTTATTCAAGATATTTTAATATTTTATAATTTATAAGATATTTTGTATTTAATTGTTATCCTATTTATTTTTATTTACGTATGTAATGCGAGATATAACAAGGGAAGTAACATATTTAACTGAAACCCGAAATAAAAATTGTACTTTCAGTTTTAAATGCGGGACAAGAAAAAAATTACAAAAAAATGACTTTTTCGAATACAGAAACGAGAATAGGCATTTCCTATAGTTTTTTAAACGTTGAATACGATTCGTCAAATTGCTCCATCACATCATAGTTTTAAGAAATTTGCAATTAATGTTACAAAAATGGGCCATTTTTACATACTTTGTCATGTTATAACTATGATATGTGACGTTATAGAGAAGTTTCTTTGCAATTAAAATTAAATATGTTGTTAGGACTTTTAACCCTCAAAAGAAATTTTTAGTATTGGCTATGGTTAATAAAGTATTTATGGTTAAATATGGTTAAATATGGAGTTTATTACGGAAAAGCTGTGAATTAAGTCATTGACAATTTACCAAACAGTTTTCAATTATGTTTATATAAATTTAAAGTTTTTTTAGGTTGCTGAGTACTAATTCAATGTCAATGTTAACAAATTTAAAATGGTGGATTCAATATAGCGGATGTCAAAACTTAAAAAAATTGAATCATTCAATCATCTAGCGACAAGGCGGAAATTAACTAAAAAAAATTGTATCACTCAACCACCAAGCATTCCTCACTTATATATGTAACAATCAAATGATTTAGAATAGAAATATACATATATTTTACAATTTTTTTCAGAACCAATTGCAATTTCTATAATTTCTATACTAGCCCATATTTAACCATGAATACTTTATTAACCATAGTCGACACTAAAAATTCTTTTTGAGGGCTAAAAATCTTAACAATATACTTATTTAATTTTGTTTGCAAGAAAACTTCTCTAGCACGTCACATATCGTACTTATAACATGACAAAATACATGAACATAGCCTATTTTTGCAACTTTAATTGCAAATTTCTCAAAATTGTGACATGATGGAGCAATTTAACAAACAAATTCGTGTTCAGCGTTTAAAAAACTAAAAGAAATGATTATTCTCGTTTCGGTATTTTTTTTTGTCGAACAGTGTTATCAAAATTGGGAATTAAGACGCGTAATAATTGTTTTCGAATCTCTCTGAATGCATCACAGAAATATAGGAATCTTGTCGAAATAGCTCCCTCTGACCGTACCTTACCCCTTGTTTCTTCTTTTTCATTATGGAATCGACGCGGCATTCGTCCACGCTCGCGCTTCATCTCACCCCGTTCGACCGCGCGCCATCAGCGCGGTATCGATCGATTTCCGTTCCGCGCAAGAGGGAGGTAAATTTTCGCACGGCAACCACGAGATATATCCGGAAATAGGCCCGCGACATTAATAGACACCGGCAGCGGCACACGGTAACCACCCTTTACGTTTCTGTCTTGCTCTCTCTTTCTCTCTCGGCTGAAGCGGAGCAATTTTCCAGGGCCGTAGCTCCGGATCGTCGTCTCTCGTGCGGCAACGAGGAAGCTCCCTCAGCTCGCTCGTTTATATGCTCACTCGCGGTTATGAACACACACGGATCTATCGACACATCTGTTGAAGCTCTCGCAATGCCTTTGCCCCGCTAAAATATGCGCCGCTTCAACTTCCTGTCGAACTATCGGTAAACAAGCGCGAGAGCGACTCATTGCGTCTCGCTGCGCCCTTCTGCTCTGTGATTACTGTAATATTAATGCTTCTAAAACGAAATATACTACATGAAGCCTTTTCACTATACTTCAACATACTTTGAATGTGTTCCATACACAGAAAAAAAACATTAATTTCAAATCAACAATAATATTCTCATATATAAGCAAGAATATAAAATCTTTAAAGAATTTGAAAATCTTAAACAGAAACAAAATTTCTTTGTGTGAGCAAGTTATTGTCGCAAGTGTTTAAGATTATCAAATTTTTTAAAGAAGATTTTATATTCTTGCTTATATTTGAGAATATTATTGTTGATTTAAAATTAATATTTTTTTCTGTGTATTTTATACATATACAGGGTGTCCGGTATAAAAGTTAGCACCCGGAAACTGGAGGTAGAGTGGGTCAAACTGAGAAGAAAAGTCCTCTACCATTTTGCAATTGTCGCAATAGTTAACGAAATATTAATGATTAAAAATCGCCGTATTAGGTCAGCCCTCCGCCGAATACAAGC